>JAPQRP010000002.1:2599555-2609692 GCA_037367295.1 Apogon hyalosoma
CCACCCACCCCCATTATTTTTATTTTTATACTTTAAGTAGTTTTGAAACCAGTACTTTTACTTGACTAAAAAGCTTGAGTTGAAACTTCAACTTCTACAGAAGTCTGTCTAAACCCTAGTATCTATACCTCTACCTGAGGAATGAATGGGAATGCTTTTGTATGGAAGTAAATCTGTCTCATCAGATTTTGAATTTTAAAAGCCACTGAATTTCTAGAACTGATGTTTTTTGCTCTGAAATTAAGTATCTACATTTTTGTCTCCAAAGCTCCAAATGAAGTTTATATGGAAATATCTCAAAGTTGTAATACTACTGATGACCACTAGATGCTGCTCCAAGAAGACCTGTGTCCCATAGACTTGTGTTGGAATATAGAAATACATGAGTCAATAATTTTTTAAAATATAATTATTTTTTATCAGTTAGCGTTCAATAAACAGCCTGGACCAAGGAAGTAACCGCCTGGATTTAAATAGGGAAAGAGTTCAGATCCTTCCATGGGTAAGTACTGCAGTGGTTCAGCTGGAACAGGTTATTTAACTCGAACTGATGCAGTCAGTGTCCTCTCATGTCTTTAATGTCAAAAAGACTGGATAATGCCAGGACTGAGCCGGATCATCAGGTTTGCGACAGAATGGTTCAGGGAGAATGAGACATAATTTCCACACATGGATTAGTCTCCATAAAGTCCAGACTCAAATTTGGGATGTGATGAAGACTTGATGCAGCGGTCTAATTCTATATCATCAAAAATACAAAAATTAATGCAACTATGGATGGAAAAAATATTATGAACCTTATTGTGACACTACATAAGCATCATGTGGCAAAAAACATGTCACAGTGAATGTCACCGACAGGTCAGAGTGAATGTCTCCTGGAATGAAAACCAAAGGTGGTGCAGTCAAATATTGTATGTGTGACTTTTTTTTGGACAAGCAGCATAAGTTCTGTAGTGACATACATCCCCCTCCAAAGATCATGATCTCATAACTGGTATAAACCTGCAGTGTTCATGACTACAATTGTGATATATAGTTAGAGTGCAGCAGTGCTGAGACAAAGCAGACTCCAGCTGCAGATCTGTGGAGAGTTTAAAGACAAAGCAGGTCGACCTGGACACAGTTCTAATTCCGGATCCACTAATCTCCACTCTTCCTGCCTTGACATGTTGGAGGACAGCAACCTGGAGTCTCACTCTGTCTGTCTCTGTCATTCACACACATATGATGTTTCAGTCCATGAATGTAAACAGAATGAAACATCTTGTCTGCTTTGCTCTGGAGGACATTCCCTGACACTGAGCAGCTTAACACACACTGTCACGATCCCATTGTTCATCTGACAACACTGGCACTGAACTTCATATCATTTATAATAATCTCTTCTAATACATACAGATGTGCAGCTAAGGAGAGTCAAGAGGTGATGTGGAAAATTCAGAGTAACTCAGCGGGACACTGGAAATGTGGGGGCTTCATTCTGAGTTAGGTGCTGTGAGCATAGCTAGGATTTTATTTCAATGTTTTGCTTTGTGTTGTAAATGTTTTGTCCCATTTTCATAACTTGCTAATTAGTAACTGTGATTACATGGAGCCTCATGTTCCACTAATAATGCAAATAATAGCCTGATCAGGATCAATATGCCTTATGTAACCATTTCAATAGTCACTGTTTAATCACAATGAGGGATGGTACAAACCTTTGATAATAGCATCAGTGGGAAAATATAAGCTCTGTAAACAATCTGTTTCTTTATCATTAGGTTACATGACAATTTCTGGGAGGGACAAAAGAATCAATAACATACTAATGGTCCATAATGTAATACCTGCCAATTATGTAATAATTTTGGTAATAATTTTAAAGGTAATAAACCCAGTAACATAATCATATTGTAATAAAATGTATGCACCAATAATTACATTTAGCTAATTATGTAATAAGTTATCTACATTTTCAATGGATTTTTAATGCTAGGCCACTCATGCCATAACATAATAACTTAGATTATTGGCAAAATGTCAGTTATTGGCTCAAAAGCTATTTCAATAATTGGCATGTTATTGGTTTTAATACATTTAAAATGACCAAAAGTATTATGGTATGGGTAAGTATTACATTATTGGTTGCTACAGGTATGAAAGAAATAGCTGAAGAGTCTATTTCCTGTCATAAGAAAACCTGACAATTGTTTAAAAAATAAAAATAAAAATGAAAAAGTCTAAACCTATGCCTTGATGTGCATTTCAACATGAAACAAAGACAAGACAAGAGTGATTTTCTGTCCATTTATTCTTCATTATGTGAAATAGTCTGCTTTTTTCTTATAAACATATAAACACTGTGGAAGCATACTGACATCCACAACATCTGTACAGGTCAATACAGAAACTGAAGGCTGATTTACAAGTGTTCAATCTTCTCCAATCCACATTAATGAAAGAAAATCCACACTGAATACACAGCAGCACTCTGCAGTCCCACAGGACACAGCTGACCACTAGACAAGTGTACAACCTCACATTCCTTCATAAACAATTAGTCATCCACCACTTTTTGAACAGCTGATTTCTCCACGTCACAGTACACCCAAGTTCAGTCTAGTCATGTGGCTCTGGTCAGGATTGGACTAGAGTTTGAAGAGCAGCAGCAAGGCAGCAGGAGATCCTCCTTAAGTCTAAAGTTTGAAAACATATTAATGAACAACATAGTCACCTGTTCTCATCTAATGGTCCGGAACAAGGGGTTTCAAAAAAAAAAAAAAAAAAACACAGTAAGGCCAAGTTAAAAATAAAATAAAGTACAGAAAGAAAAGTTTCAGAATTTAAAACCATCCTCCAGAGTTTGGTTTAAATAAATCAGACATCTGACAGAATCCAGAGCCTCTTCTAAATCTGTGAATATCTAAGTAAACAAACAAGGCTGCATTATTGCTCAACAGCCTTGAACCTTGAAACCAGCTGCAGAGAGCTGAGGTCCCGCCCCATGGGACCCAACTTCAGAAAAATATGAACAGTGATCAACAGCAAGACATTTTAGTCAATTTATCAGATCATCTTACGAGTCCAGAAAGTCACAGTTTGTAGTAAAGATAACATATAGTTTAGTATAATATAACAGATAACCTTTAAATAACATTAGTTTTGTGTGAAACAGCTAGTGGACTGAATTTCTCATTTCACATGATGTAATCGGCAGATGGTCGTGTTGAAGCAACAGAAACATCTTCAGTAATTCTTAACATATTGTGGAGGGACAATTCTGATGATGGGTCAGTTGGATACTGAAGTAACAGATAGTACTAACCATTTTACAACAAACTGCAACTTCCTTAACATGCAAAGTAAGCTTTTAAACTGACATTGTATGTGTAGATGCAAAATTCAAACAGGATTAAAAGGAAAAAAATTCTCTCATCACTGACTAAAATGCATTTTGTCTTTTTTTAAATAAGGTCCTACAGGCATAACTAAAAAAGATGGGACTTTGTCTCTGTAGGTTTATAGTCAAACACAAACATCTAATGGATCATAAATCACAGTCAAATCCAAAGACCACACATTTCCTGCTTGTCTCCATATACTTGTCTTGTCAGATGTGGAGCTCATTTCCTGCCAAAACGTAGTCCTACTGGAGCAAAAATCTAGGAAAAAAACAAGCCAGAATTTGAAAGTACAGCCCTTCCTTGTGCAGCGCTCTCCTCAGTCCAAATTAGAAGACTAAATATAAAGATGGATGAACCTGACAGTTTCATTTTACTGAGGAAAAGTGAAACCACCTTCCCTAACTATCAAGTCCTGTATTTAACCATCCTACCTGGCTGAAAACACCTATGAATGGGGGGAAAAAAAACCCTCCCGTCTTGGGGCAGATTTTCTACAGTCTGAAGGGGGTAGAACTCGTTTCCTCTCAGACCACCTGAATCACAATCTGCTGAAAATTTCACCCAATGGCACCAAAACATATGAAGTATTTATGAGGCAACAGCATCTATTTGTTTCTTCAGTATTGTGTTTCACGTGCTGCAAACTGTCCCATATAGCATTTGTTACACTTCTGCCGGAAATTAGCTCCACAGCCTCATTTACTATGCATGTTGAGCATAAAGGAGACCAGAAATTCTACCACAAATGTTTGAATGTACATAAACCATTCTTGGTCATTGTAGCTGAACTCTGCTGTGTGATGATATGCCTACACTGTCTCACTGCATGTGTTCCCACTTGTAAGAATGGACATTTACAGTCTACACATGGTGCTGGATATTGTTTCTGACAGCAGCTGGCCTTTCAAACCTTCATAAACTACTTTCAGCTCCACCTTGATGAAATGCCTTGCTTCCATTTCCTTAAATATGTCCATAAACACGGGAAGCAAGAGAAGAAATTCCACAAGGAAAACAAAAAAGGAAAATTAAAGGTCAGTGATTTATGGGTCTAAGGCATTTTCTGTCTGAGTGCTTGAGTTTAGAACAGAGGTAGGTAGACTGTGAAGTCAGATGAGAGATCAGACCAACCTGTTCCTGCAGATATTATCATGAAAAACCATCGAGCAGCTGAAAACACTTGCTGTAGTTGGAGTTTTAATGGCTGAACGGTGGCCTTTTCCTCTGCAGTGCACAGGGGAGTTCCAGCATTATTGTTTCCTGTTGTCTGGATAAAGTCCTCCAACCATCCCATTCACCACCAAAAAGTTCCCTTCACTGCTTAGTCCCAACTTTATTTTTCTGTTTTTAATGGCCAAATTACAACAGTGAACCCATCCTTTCCCTGTAAGTTTTTTTCAGAAGTTGACTCATTTTATGTATTCTTTGACATTCACAGATGGTAGGTTAGCCATGTTTCCATAAAACAGTCAGGCAGATGTGAAGTATGGTGTAGTCACAGGGTGGCACTAGAGGCTACATTATGCACAGCAATTATCAGCAGTGTTGGAGAGAGAAACTCATGGTACTGCACTGAAAAAAATCTGCTGCAAACCAACGGTCACAAATGTCACATAAATGGTAAGTTCTTTATGGAAACTGTTAATTAGGTCTTCTTCTGAATGAAGCATTTCATGACTATGACAAGTGGGACACGCTAATACGAGGATTATTTAGACATGTGTACAGGGTATTTAAAATGTGCATCAGATTTGCCGGTTTTATCGCAGGTTGATATATGTGACCCCTGTTTACAGTCAACAGGAACAGAAACAAAGATCCTCTGTCGTAAAAATGGATATAAAATCAAAAAGTAGCAGCAGTTTTGAACCTAACCAATGGCTTCTGAAGAAACAAAAGGGGGAGACGTCTCCTGTACATGAAAAATTCTGGGGAAAAAACAAACACAAATAAACCTTATTTTAAACAGGATCTATAAGTCTACCTAAAGATAAAAATAAAACAAAGGAAGTGGAACATTAATTTTCATTAGTCATGGAAACAGTTCATTACAAATTCTGAACTGAAAATTTATTTTGTGCTTTAACTGTAGTCAATGTTTATTATGAGTCTGTAACATGGAGATTTTGTGTTCAATCATTTGTCATAATATGAATGTCTGTGTGTGCTCCCTTCAAGTAGTTTTTACTTTTTTCAAGTGAATGGTTTTAGAAATACTTAGAAAATGTGCATAAAAAACCTCATGGAAACACGGCTAATAACCAGTAATAAAAGTCAGAATATAAAGACTGAATTTACCCTTAGAGCTGGAATCTCAATCCCTTTAATGCTTTTTTTTTTTTTTTTAAACCAAGCTGTTGTTTGGGAATGCAATGAAATGCTTAGACACTCATCTGTGCCTTGAGATTTACCTGAACTCAAAGAAAGAAATCTACATCAAATGTCGGTTATAAAACTCATTCACGTTTCACATACATCCAGTGGACAGCATTTCCTCCTCTTATGAGAGAGACAAATCAGGTTAAGGAACCACGTTGCAAATTCTTTGGAAGTGTGACTTTTAGCCACATTATTTATCCATGTGGTGTGCAGCAGCGCCCCCTAGTGGCATCTGTCTAGTTCTAAAAATCACTGAGCGACGTGTGAAAAACTGGTGCGCTGAAACAGAACCTCTTTCTGCTAGTACGCATCAGGATTCGTCACAGTGCTGTCTTCTGCTTCACTCCTCTGCTTGGAAAGGACAGAGGGCCTGGTGAAGTTCTAGATGTAGTCATCGTCCACAGGTTCCCCTTTTGTGTCACAGTGATGCAGGAACAGGACCACAACTCGCTGAAAGACTCCTCTCCTGCTCTGCCTGCGCTCTGAGATTTCCTCCCCAATGGTTTCCATGCAGATGTCAGCTGACAGTTGGCCTTTACGCCGTGGCGCATAGATGGTAGCTGACAAACAAAACACATCAGATTAATGATGACAGTGTTTGACAGCTGATGGACAGACAGATATTTTGACTGTACTCACTGCTCTCATCATCCTCAAAGTCGTAGCGGGCATAGCTGTTGGGATCAGCGGCTCTGAGTGTCCTCAGCCAGGGGAAGTCTGTTATCATACTGTAAGGAGCACCATCTACCATTCCTGACAATGACACAACACAACAACTAGATTACAGCCTCTGGAAATCTGACCTGAGTTACTAAAAATGCATATTAACCATCCACCTAATTATTAAAAAAGCTAGTTCCGATAGCTCAATAGTGGTCACATCCAATGGTCATTTTTGCTTAGGAAGCTTCTGAAATTAGTGAAATGATCCTGTAATATCCAAATGTCTGCCATAATGAGAGCAGTTTGAGTTCTCTTCATGCCTTGAAATCAGCTTTAGTGCTTCCCGTGCCTGGCTTTGAAAGGGCCCTATAAAATATATAATTATTATTATTATTTTGATAGCTGTTTTGTCAAGACATCCAAGTTGATTCCAAGCACATTTGAAGATTTGGAACCTTCCCTAAACCAGTGTGTGAACCAAACAGCTCCTCCAACAAAAAGAGTATGGTCTTGGTCTCTTAAGAACTAAATGAACCATGGTTTAGGAAATGTGCATTGGGAAAACACTATTGTAGAATTCTGGACCAATCACAGAATGTTGTGATCAGGGTATAGTTGCGAACAATAAAAGAAAAACATACAAAAGACATGAAATTAATAATGAGGCAAACTGACAAAATGTTTATACTTTGCATCTTGTCATTTTAAACCCAATAATTCCTCTGCCCCTTTACTGTGTCACTTTACTGATGCCACTTTATCATTTTATTTATTCCCTCCAACCCCTGCTGCTTATAGTCACATTGTATGTTTACTGTTATATTCTATTTTTCTACTATGGTCCTTGTGACACCGTGGGCCTTAAAGTGCTGTAATTTCCATTTTTCTGTATGTGCTGTGAATATGACAAACTGACAACAAGACAAAAAGAATGACTGACTTTGTGTCAGGTACAGCTGTTAATGAAGGGAGATGCAGCTGTAGATGATGTAGATGATGCTGTTCGGATGTATGAGTCTAGTACCAACATGAAACCAAACTAAAAGCTCCAAATGCATGAAATGTTAAAAGAAAAAGCCATGATTCAGATCAAGGGCATGACGATGCTTTTAGTACATCCTTTATCATAAGATACATTGGGAAATCTTTTAACAAAGGAAAGAGGTAATGTCATCCCATAACTCACTGCAGCAGCAAAATTGGAGGAAAAAAAGACAAGACACTATTTTCTTAATGCAATAATTATGAATTGAAGAAAAACAATTTCTACTATGTTCACCTGATATGATCATTAACCCCTTAAATCAAATCATCCTGTTAACATGACAGTAATGTTTAAATCCAATATGAAACAACCGTGTGGTGTCCCTTAGTGTTCTGTAAACTAAATGATGTACTGCACGTGACACCCCCCCACCCCAATTGCTTTGGTATTGTGTGCTGGGGACCAGGCAAGATGAACAGACACAAAAAGGGACTGAATAAACTGGTTAAGGCTGCCCGCTGGACTCCATCAAGGAGGTGGCGGACAGCAGGATGCTGGCCAACCTGATATCCATCATGGACAACACCTCCCATCCCCTGCATCAAACTGTAGAGGGCCTGAGCAGCTCCTTCAGCACCAGACTTTTACATCGCCAGTGGAAGGAGGAGCAATACAGCAGGTCATTCCTCCCCACAGCTATCAGACTACGCAACAGTTCAGTTTGCAACAATGTAAATAATATTTAATTTTAATTCTATTTCTATATTTATATAAATACACTTTGTTCGAAATTATTATGTAAAATGGATTTAAGTGTCAAAAACACACATTTTTTTGTTTTTCAATTAAACCCATGAATGGTATTGCATCTCAGGGCTCTTTGGATCACGACATCAATCTCAGACACCTGTGATAATTAGAAAAACTACTTAAAACGGATGTTCCACATTATTTAAGCAGGCCACGGGTTTCAACCAATATGGGGAAGAGGAAGGATTTCTCTGCAGCCAAACAACATCAAATAGTCCTTTACCTTGGACAAGGTAATAATAATGAGGAAGGTTTCTGCCAGAAATCCATCAGATTAAGAGAGCAGCTGCTAAAATGCCATTACAAAGCAGCAAACAGATATTTGAAGCTGCTGGTGCCCCTAGAGTCCCATGAACTTCAAGGCCCAGAGGCTTGCAGGTGTGTGTAAACCTTCTATTCGGCCACCCTTCACTAATGCTCACAAACAGAAAAGGTTGCAGTGGGCCCAGAAATACATGAAGGCTAATTTTCAAACTGTCTTGTTCACTGATAAGTGCCATGCAACCCTGGATGGTCCAGATGAATGGAGTAGTGCAGGATTTCCCAACCAGTGTGCCGTGGCACATAAGTGTGCTGTGAGAAATCATCAGGTATGCCGTGGAAAATTATCCAATTTCACCTGATTAGTACTGTAAGCGAGCAGCGTGATATAGATACATATAACTGCACGCACCAATGATCCACTCTACAACAGCCTCCAGTTTCCCTTTGCAAAATAAAAGTGAAAGTGAACCAGCCCTGAAGTGGTATGTTCTGTTGATAAAGCCCTCCTCACTAGTGATGTGCAGATTAGCAAGTTACCCACGAACCCTGGGTATCGGGTTGGGGTGGGGAGAATATACCTCTCATAATATATGACGGACCTCAATCCGGGGGTCTGTCCGAGGGGTCGCTGACATACCCCTGAGATTTCTTGTTCCAAACGCCCTGTGACAATGTCACCAGTGCACCCCCGATGTGTCGGGGTAGAGCAGCTACTCCTCCACGTCGAGAGGAGCTAGTTGAGGTGGTTCAGGCATCTAGTGAGGATGCCTCCTGGATGCCTCCCTCAGGGGGTGTTTCGGGCATATTCGTCTAAGAGGAGACCTTGGGGTCAACATAGAACATGCTGGAGGGATTATATTTCTAAGATGGCCTGGGAACGCCTCAGGATTTCCCCAGAAGAGCTGGTGGAAGTGGCTGGGGAGAGGGTCCCAGATAAACGGATGAAGATGGTACAGATGGTACTTTCTTCCTTGGTACAAAAAAAAAAAAAAAGAACTGTTTCTTTCATAGTAAAATCATCTTCATGCATGGCAATGCACTATCTCTCTGCGTAATTGGCTGCTATGGGCAGAAAAGGAGAGAAACTAATGGTGTGGCCCCCGTCTTCTCCTGACCTCAATCATATTGAGAACCTTTGGAGCATCCTCAAGCAAGAAATCTACAAAGGTGAGAGGCAGTTCACATCAAAACAGCAGTTCTGGGAGGCTATTCTTACATCCTGCAAAGAAATTCAAGCAGTAACTCTCCAAAGACTTACAGGTTCAATGAATGTGTGAAGGTGACATTAAAGAAGGGGTCCTATGTTAACATGTAACTTGGCCTGTTGGCATATTTTTGTTTGAAATGGCTTTTAATTTCTGTAAATATTACCTCCTAATGCTGCAAATTTAACAAATGATCATTTTCAGTTATTTACAGCACATAAATGCATTGAAACAGTTGTGCATAATATTTCGGAACAATGCATTTTGTGTTTTTTTTTATTACCCCACCCCCCCGAAGGGCAGGCAAGGGTATTGTTTTTGGTTCATTTTTTTGTCTGTCTGTTTGTCAGCAACTTTACGCAAATACTACTGGACCAATTTCCATGAAATTTTCAGGAAAGGTGCGAGGTGGTCCAGAATAGATCCCATTAAATTTTGGTGA
>JAPQRP010000002.1:2634655-2645045 GCA_037367295.1 Apogon hyalosoma
GCTTCGGCTGCACCACAGGGGCCTATAGTTGCACTACCCCACCTCCCCAAAACAATATTTTTTTAAAGCCCATGCTGACCATAATGTTCTATTAAAATGTTAATGTTGAAACATTTGGGATGCACCAGGCTGCTGTTTCAACCCAACAGGAAGTCCAACACTTTAGTTTGAATATATAATTTTTTGGTTAGTTTTTGCTTCTTTTTGCTGGTTTTACTATTGAACCCCTAACACAAAAATTATCCACTTCACATTTAGTCAGTGTCATATAAAGACTTTTGTGATGAAAACTTATTAAAATAGTGTGCTTTCATAAAACAGTGTATCAGCAGTGATGCAATAAATTTTGAGGTTTCATTCTGATTAATGTAAAGGCACCCAGACTGAAACTTTCCAAAAATGATCCCCCTGTATGAGGTTCACTGAGACACAGCAGATTTGGTGGGTGCATGTATCAGGTCCTGGTGCGCAAAAAAACCTCCACCAGCCCATGGCAAAGAAAAAACTTGCAATTTTGGGTTTGAATGCAATTTTTACCCTGTGCCGACAACTCCCTGCCCCAATGAGCATGAAGGTGCAAGGATTCCATTTTCTCTGCTTGTAGCATGGTTTGTTCTTATTGTTATTCTTCTCATTGTGTTTTAGATTGTGTGGTAAAGGTTGTGCTCAGACATGACATTAACATCTTTCTTGAGAAATCCAAATGAATTGTGAACGCAGAATACATTCAAACTTGATCACGCAAGATACATTCAGAGGTAGTCTAGGATGCAAGGGCCTGCATTCTCATAAGTTTGAACACAAATGCAACCTAGGATGGATTTAACCCTATAACACCAAATGTATCATACTTGAAACATGAGTTTTGAAGCCCTCTACATGATCAGTGTGGTATTTTTTTTCTTGAAAAACCTCATGTATATAATTAGATACATGCAATACACAGATGATCCACCAGGAGGAGGAATTCATTGACCAGAGGCCTTTAGTGACACTACAAGACTGTCATTAATGAGGAAGGAGGAAGAACTTTGACAATTTAGAAAAGGAATCAACAATTTGTTAGACATGTTTGTGTTAGATTATGTTTTTGTTTGTTCAGAAATAATAATATTTGAGCATAGAGACCCGATAGATCAAATATGATACAAAATTGAAACTCACGCCTGGAAATTAATATTTGAAAAAAATTTTTGGGGGGTTGTTCAAAAGGACCAATAAAGGCTCCAGTTTAAAAAACTGGAATTTTCTGACAATGATTTAATGGTTCAGGCTTTACAGGGTTCAGGACTGAATTCTCATGTCTGATGTTTTAAACACATTTGAAAACATCCACAAAAATCACAACTATCCTAACTGCGAAACATTGCACCATTCTCTCCATTAGGAAATAGAATGCTCACAGTTTACACAATTGAGTAGAAATTCATGTTTTAAGCGAAGATTCAATCATCATTAAAGCATATGTCATGAAGATAACCAGTGACGGTGGTCAAAGCTGTCAAACTGGTCATTAAGATATACTGAGTGATTCTCAGCATCACCTCATGAGGTGACTGACAGACAAATGTCACTCCACCTTAAAAACTTCTTTCAACCAGCACAGTAAAATATATTTGCAAAGAAATATCTCAAATCCAGTCTGTTCAACTTCATGTCCCAGCTGCTGCTGTTTCAGCCTACAGATGAGTTTCTTTATTTGCATATCGAGTGGCGCAGTCAGAGTAGATTGAAGTGATGATTTGATGACTCATTTGGACATTAATGCCAGTGTGAACAGATGCACTTACATCTGGACACATCGCGTCAGATATCTCAGGACACAGGTTATTACAAGGTCTGAGCACGATCCAAAACTATATGCAAAACACAAAATCTGTTCCTTAGTTCCCAGCAGCTGAGGGAGTGCATCCTGAGGTACTGTCCATGAGTCTGTGCACACTCTCTATTGTTTAAATAAGAGCTGTAGAGGACTGTGCAGACTCACTGGAGCTATTGTTAGATGTGTTTTTTAAACAAAGATCACAGGTTGTTCTGGGTGTGTGTGTAACATGAAGCACTTCAGGCTTGTATCTCACCAAGAGCTCTTGAAAAACCATCAACACTTAGCCATGATTCAGATCTCCAAGCAGTCCTCCTTGTCTGACTGCATCCACATTTCACCATCTGCAGAAGTCTAAATGTGAAAACACAAAGAACAACAATGATTTTACTGTCAAATGTTGTTAGATGTTCATAGAATTTTCAGTGTATTCAACAGGAATGAAGGATGTTAGCCTGTGTTTTTTCTCAAAGACGATGGTAACTTGTAACTGTTTTTCTTAATGGGCTTACATTTTATAAATCTTTCAGAAACTGTTTACTCAGCATGTAGCAGATGAGCAGATGTTTACTGAGTTTATATAGTTTAATGGTCAAGACGATCTCCATATGAGGGAAGAAATGGAGAACACACATTTTGGGAGATTTATATAAGAGTTATTCTGGGTGTAGTGTCGCCGTACATTTAGTAAAAGGGTATTGTGAGTAAGTGTGTGTGTGTGTGTGTGTGCGTGTGTGTGTGTGTGTGTGTGTCCATTTCCATGCTCAGTTGCCATCACTAATAGCTCAGTCTTGTCAGCTGCTGTACACAGTGAACCATCTCCAAACATTACCTTATTAAGACACAAGAGATAGAGACAGAACAGAGAGAAGAGTCGAGAACTGACTCATACCTTCCCCCTCTTCCCTCTGAAACTCTCAAACCCCTCATTATGAACTCAAGTGTAGTGGGTACACATCTGCTTTAACAGGGAAATAATACAAAAAAAAACTATATTGATGCATCAAAAATCCACAATGCTTTTTTGTCACAAGCTTTCTGAAGGGCCAATGTTGAGGCTAATGTTTCAGTTGGATGAGATTCTTCTTCTCACTTCCTCTCACATGTTGTCAAAAGAGTCTGTTCTTCGTCTTAGTTTGAGGACATGTAACCTGTTTGTCTGACTGTGTGCTGTTACAGTGTCTGAAACAATCAAGGTAGCCCATTTTGGACAGAGAAGACCCTTTACTGTGGCGTAATACTATGATACAAATGTGAAAAACTAGTTATTTACTTCAGTATTTCCATTTTCTGCCACTTCATGCTTCTACTCTACTGCAAAAATCAAGTATCACATTTTTGGCTTTTCAATGCCTTTCTGACCAGTGAAAACCACGTCTCTCCAAATACTGAGTGTAAAGTGTAAACCAAATGCTCATTTAGCCCATTTCAGACCAAAGATCTGTAACAAAACCACTTTTGAACATCACACATATAAAGTTGCAGTGTGCCTCAGCACGGCCTGAATCAGCTGATAGAGTTTCCTGCACCTCAGTTTGTCAAATCCCAGTGTTTTAATTCCAATTCTATAGGCCTACATAGTATGTGTTTCTGTTTATGGACTGTAGTTCAAATGTTACCATGAAGTGCAGAGTAATCATCAGTTGTTAGATTACATTACATTAGATTACATTAGATTAGATTACATTACATTAAATTAGATTAAATTACATACAATTAGATTAGATTCGATTCGATTCGATTCGATTAGGGCCTTTAACTGCATCAGAGGGGCTAGTGTTGCTTCAGTTGGTCAGGTCTATGTTTAGCAACATTATATGTCGACTTTCCAATAACTCCCTTTAGTTCTGCCGGGCTCTGTATATACTGTATGTCATATTTTGCAAAATTCTATCTAATAATCTAATACAGTGGTTCCCAACCTTTTTTGGGTTGTGACCCCATTTTAACATCACAAATTTCTGGCAACCCAAGACATTCAAAACAGAGACATTTTTCTCTTAGATGTCTTATCGGGGCCAAGCAGGTGAGGAAATCTGTCCATTCAATGTTCAGTCTGGTTTTCTGACTGCGACTGTGTCCAGACGGGTTGAAGTGTAGTAACGCATGTAGTCACATGATCAGGTCAATCAAGATATGCCCTGTCATATATTATATCCTGCATTTTATTTGAACTGGATTTTTATTAGGAAAAGTGTGTGGTGTTTTAATTATAATGAAATATATATTGAATCATTAAAAATATTTTTTTTATTAGTAATTTCTTTTCTTTTTTATCAATTACTAGAAATTTCAGGTGATCACATTTGAATTCCAGGTGATCCCATGTGGGGCTGTGACCCCAAGGTTGAAAAACACTGGTTTAATACTACTGAAAGGGAAATTCTGATTATATTATCCAGGTAACAGGGGTGGGTCACCTGTTTGGAGTTCAGTCCAGCTGTACTGATGTGAATTGCTAGGATTCAGAATACTGCAGCCCAGTGGTTTACAAGGGTCTCTGAGTGTTGTTTTGGTGTAAATCTTGTCTGAACTGGCCTTTATAAACACTTCAAATCATTTACTACTGATTGGATAGTCCACCTGCCTGTCAACTGGATGCACTCTTCCTCTGAACTTATCAAGCACAAGAAAATTACTGAATTACTCACACAATAGATAATTTTAAATTTGCCTGATATTTAAAGGTACTGCAACTAACTGTTCTCATCTCATTACCCCACCCCCCCAAAAGGGGAGGCAAGGGGTATTGTTTTTAGTTTGGTTTGTTTCTTTGTTTGTACGTTAACACTTTAGCAGCAAACCTATTGGTTTAATTTATACCAAACTGGGTTTATAGATTGCCAGTGACCCAGAATAGGTGTCATTACATTTGGGAGGAGAGTCAAAGTTCACATTTTTAATGGGCAGAATACTGGCACCACTTGATAGAAATATGTTTCAAATTAAAACTTAATTTTCAATAAAATCTTATAGAACTGACCTGCTAGCTGGTGATAAATAGCCATGTCTGTTTCTGTTTATGATGATAATGTTAGGCTCCTCACGCAGCAGCAGTCAGGTAGTTTAATCTGGCGCTGTTTATCTATAGCATTTAAATTAATTTTGAGCCTTACAAACTTAAAACAAAACAAAACATGGGAAATCCATTGTCACAAAGCTGAAAACAGGCCTTTAGTTCATGAAAAGTCTTTTTATTTATTTATTTATTTTTTTTTACTCGATGCATGGTTCCCTCAGGACAGTAACACAGCAAACATATGATGATCTTACAGAATATGATACATCATTACAGATTAAGCGACCAACAGTAAATAAAGTAATTAGACTGAACTCGTCCTTGAACATGTACAACAGTAACATGCATCAAACATATTAATGCAGCAGTAAGATTAATCAAAAATATTGGGTGTGATATTAAAACACAGGCAGGGTATATTTTACTGCGCAATAATGACTTTAAACCTCCATTTTTTTCATTATACATACTTTCCTTGAGGCAAAGGAAATAAAGTTTTGAATGCAGAGCTTTTCCCAGTTGTAAAGGTTCTAGTTAGGTTTTCTTCCTGGACGGTGATCTGTTGTTGAGTCTGGAAGTAAAGTATCTCCTGTGAGTTTATCAGAACACTTACAAAGTTTTGGGGTGTTGTGTTGTTATCTGTTCTGGCCTAAAGGTGGAGCTAATTTGTTTTCTGCAAATCAGCATGAAAGCAGAAGTACAGTGTTCTTTTCACAGATCATACTAAACTCACACTTTGTTCTGTTGGAGATAACACCTTCTCTGTTTCAGACCACATAATCAGCTCTGTTGTATTACTGCTTTACTTTTTCTATTTTTTATTTTCCTTTTCTCACAGAGGAAGCAAACAGCCATTGGTAAGGAAGAGGATGATCTTAGTGTATCCCAGGTAACAGGGAAAGTTTAGAGCAAGAGTCTTAAACACCTCCCCACGAAATGCATTTCACCATCACTGAAATTCCACAAAGTATATAGTATTTATGAGAGTAAATTCATTGTGGTAAAGTAAATCTGACTAAACTTTTATAAGAGTTTTAGAAAAGATACAGATATCAAGTTTTTTTTTTTTTTTAAACCTTTTATTGCCATTAAAATTACATTGTGATCTGTGTTTTAGAACTGTAAGTCTAATTCAATAATAATAGATGTCACTGTTGTCATAATTTTTAACCAGTAACCAGTCTTCGCATTTTTCACAGTGCAGTAAAACACCTAGTATGTCAGCTGGCATGTGGAGTCAAGTATGAGAAACATTTATAACAGGACGAGCTTTAAAAATGACCAGTCTCACTTGTCAGCACATATTAGTCACACACATGCTTTCTGTATTTGTCCTGCATAGAATATGATGCACATGCACTTTAAGTCCCCATGAAACAAATATGTCAGAGTGTTTTATATACAGTACTATGTCTATACCCATATATGGTTATGCCTTTAAAATAAAAAGTTGTTTGTAATTTACTTTTTCAGGTACAGGTTTGTGCACACAGAACCTGATAGGATCATTACATCGCTGTGGAAAAAGAAGTAAAAAAAGAAGACTTCTCCTCTATTTTAACTAGGAACATTAATTCACTCATCATAGCACTGTTATGTTTTTTTCTGTGACAAAAAATGTGTCCTAATGTTAGGAAAGGAAAGTTCAGAATAGTGCAGGAACAATGTCAGAGTTCATGAGAAGTTCTTTCTGTTTGTTTTTGTATTTTATGTTCAAGACATAGAATAAGGATTTAAAAAAAGTGGTCAGCTACAGTGCAGTTAGTGTTGTTTGGAACAGAAAACGTGTTGACCTTATGTTGCAGCAGGGATAGATTGCTGCCACACACACGCACACGCACACGCACACACACACACACACACACACACACACACACACACACACACACACACACACACACACACACACACACACACACACTTGATCTAAAGATGTACTACAAAAAAACTAAACAAACAAACAAAAAACTAAACTTGGATATGTCCCTTGATGTATTCTTTTTTATTATTATTGGGGTTTTTCAAACACAAGTACATTTCAAACAAGGTACAGTGAGATGCATATGTATATACTATAAGTTCCTGAAAGGGCAAATGGAAGATGAGTGAATAAATACACACATAACATATGCACTAAACCAAACCAAACAAGACAAAACAAAGTAAAAACAGTAGAACCCCCCCCCCCCACACACACACACAGAGGATATCACATACTCTTTTTTGTTGTTTTTTTTACCTACTTATGATGGGTTATTTTTAATATAATAGTCAATGAATGGTTGCCATGTTGAATAAAATATGCCTACTTTGTCCTTTAGGGAGTATCATATTTTTTCTAGTTTCAAGTGCCCCATAACATCATTGAGTAAAGCTAGATGAGCTGGAGGGTTTTTATGTTTCCAGTTGAGCCAAATTCCCTTGATGTATTCTAAATTTATTATTTATTAGAGCACATAAATGTGGACAATGAAAAAAACCCAACACATCATTACCAAGGTTGGAAATAGGCTTAAATAAAGGCTACACTAGCTGTCAGCTACTCATCCTCCTGTCCACTTGCATGTTTAGAATGGATCCTGAATCAGCATTATTGGGTTGTCTGTGCAACATGAGCACTGGATATAGATAATGTCTATACATCTACTACCCTACAGTTTGTTTTTTATTGAATTAAACATCATCTGTCTACATATATACAATTCCTCCCGCCTGATTCAGCTCCATTTCTCTTCTCACCAAAGATCCAGTTCAGAGTGAAGCTTAGTTTAAGCTAACTCGGCTCAGTTTAATTAAGATATATGTGACTGAAGGCAAAGACAATGACTGAACGATATTCCTACAGGCTGTGTTACAATGATGCTCAAAATAAAGGTATTATTAATGCAAACCAAGCTGCATTAGCTTCACATTTTACACTAACAATTGATTAAAATTCTCAACATATCATCATATTAGACAGATGTGGAATAACATGAAAATGCATGTCTTGTTTGTTATGTTGAACTGTCCTATGAATTGTAGGTCAACATTCTGTCCTCTCCTTTGGTAAAGGATGGTCCAGTGTATCCTCTGCTAAAGGATGCACTGAAGCTCCATTCCTGCATTTAGAGAATCTGGGCTGCTCTTATCATGACGGACACTGATACTTCCGGCTCATTTTACTCAGTTTGGAACATTCCAAACCTGTCTCCTTTGTATAAGTCAACTAACTTCTAAAAATGCATCCATATTTTTTTTTTCCAGTCATATAAGTGATCTGGTTTATCTTTACATTTTCCCTCCTTTAGTCAGATGTCTGCTGTATCGAGCTTTGACTGACAGGTTTGTATGACCGCTCACTGAATCAGAGTTTCTGATGAAGTTTTGGTTTATTTAACACGACACTTTTTTCGTGACAACTGGCTCCAAGAATAAGAGAGTAAAATTACTTTACACAGTACTTGATGAAATGTACAGATTTTCCTGAGTCAATAATGTAGCGCTTAACCTTAGGTCACCTTTAACCCCTTGTGCTCCTGTACTTCCGCCCCTTTTGTCTAAATATGGTCACTACTAGCTGAAATCACATTAACAGAGCAACAGTTTATAAAAGGATCAACAAGACAAGCCAGGATGATTTGCAGCCAGCCTCACCAGTGGCCTTACTCTTTTCAGGTACTCCCACATAGGCGTTCATTTGAAGCCATGGTGGTTTACCTTTGGGACAGACACTATGGAGGGTCTTCTGGACAAAACAGTAACTGGGAGATGTTAAACAGGGGAGTGGAGCAGTTTGGGCCTTGATTCTTGTTACTTTGATGCATTTTTTTTCTCTGCTATGTTTCTGTTCTGGACCAGTTTTGGAATAAAGCTATTTTTAAACTGAATTCTCTTTCTCTGTCTTTCTCTGTCAGCAGTAACAGGTTCCACATGGCTTTTCAGTTTGCCGTTCACTCAAGTGCTTGAGCAGAAAAAGCCCAAATTTAGAAGAAATATGAAAATTGTCAATACCCCCACTCCCCCTCACTAAAAAACTTATACACTCCTCCTTCTTTTCTCCTTTTCCTTTTCTTCCTCTCCCTTTCCTGTCTTCTTCCTCGCCCCTTCTTCCCCCCTTACTTCTCCTCTCTCCTCCCTCCTTGTCTCCTTTCTTTCTCAGAATATTCTCTCCTCATTCATCTCCCACCTTCTTCTATCTTTTCTTCTCTTTTCTCTCCTCATCCCTCTGTCTCTCCTGTCCCTCCATCTTTTCCCAGACATACTGTACAGGTCACTAGTTGAGGGGCCTCCTCAGCAGCCAATCAGTCTTGTTGAAGGGGGCATTCTCCGGTGAAAACCCCGCCCCTCAGTGACCATACAAGGTAACAGAAAAAAACACTAGCTCCACTTGGCAGTCCATCTGCTTCATAAGAGAGACCAGAGGGGTGTCCCACATTTACTTTGCTTTGATTCCCATTTCAACTGTAGTTTATGGTGGAAATACTGACACTTTACAAATATTCAGTTAGAGAGTTTATTTTCATATTCAGTGATGTAGGGGTGCAGCTGATCCAGTAAGAGGGCATCCAGTGGAGATGAGCAGAAGAGGACTACTCATCAGCTTACCACAGCAGACCATACCCCCAACAGCACCACAGCTGACCCACAACAGACTGGACTGGATAAGGTAGGATCACACAGTTTTCACAACTTGTTATTGCTTTTACCAGAAATCATGTTGGTCTACTGCCAAAAATGTACTTTTATCTCACAAACAGGCAGATTTCCATTCACTGTATTTTAGTATAAATGTTCCTTGAGATACACACTATCTATTACAGTATATGTCATTTCATGTCTTGTCTACGTGTGTTATTAAAATGTAGATTTTGATCACATGGCAACACACATGATGGACCGAATCAAAAAACTATACAGTGTTTCAAGAGTAAATCCAAATCACAATCTCTATTCATATATATCTCTTTTTTAATAGATGGTGACTTAATAAATACAGATAACTTCATAAAACAAAAAAATAGACTGGTAAAAGTAGAAGTACGGATACAAGAACTGATTCTTTAACATGAAAATGACAAAGTATGGGCCATGAATTGTACTAAACAAACAGTAAAATGTCACTGTTTAAAGGACATTCTACTACCTTTGACCTTATTATTATAATGTGACGACTAACTCACTTTTAACTGCAAATAAAATAAATGATAAAAATTGTGCTCCAATGTGCAAAGCAGTTTTCAACAGAAATGTCCACCTTCCAGGTTCCATGAAGTGTCTCTTATGTCTTGTTGCACAGATATATTGATGTCAGCAATCCATCATGGGTTGAAATCGTTCTTGATGTTATGAGGGTACAAAGAAATGCAAGATCAGAAATACTAGATAATTCCCTTTAAATGCATGAAGACTAAAGGCTGTTTTAAAATGTAAAGAGAAGAGAGTATTTCTGTCAAAATATGGACAGTAAAAAAAGCTGTCAGAATATACAGATATCTGAAAATTTTACTCAAGTGCAGCAACAAATTAATCAGAATATCATCAGGTTTGACATATGTCAAATTTCATAT
>JAPQRP010000002.1:2664427-2674641 GCA_037367295.1 Apogon hyalosoma
ATATACTGGCTACAAGTCCCACCCTCTTCATTGAACCACCTTCAGCTTTGATTGTTCAATAAGCTTATGCAATGTCACATAATTTATTTCCTTAATTTTTTGATGCATAACATTTCTGAACCTAGACCTGACCACCTGAAGCAACCCCAGATCATAACACGGCACCTACATTACTGTAGGTACTAGGCATGATGGGCAAATCACTTGATCCTCCTCCGTTGTCACCGTGATGCACCCAGTACTCTGAAATAGGGTCAATCTGGACTCATTAGACCACATGATCTTTTCACAGTCCAATCTTTATGCTCCCTATCAAACTGACGGATGTTTAAAAAATGAGAAGCTACTCACTGTGTCAGTGAAAGGGTTGAAGAACTTGTTGTATCTGGAACTTATGAATCGCTGCTGTGATTATCCCGTGGAAGGATCTTAACCATTGGCTTCATTAAATTCATGGGGGGCAGGGGTGTATATGATTAGAACTCTGATATTTTTGGTCAATTCCAAAAGTACTGTACATCCATCTTTGCTGTGAACAGGTGGTCTCTCCCACTCATCTTCATCATTACTACTGTGGAGGTCTTCCTCCCATTGTTTCACAAGCCTTCCAATGTTATGCCCTTTACAATCGGCATGTGACCATAAAAGTATAGGGCGAGCCCTTATCATGAATGTCAAGTTAATTACAGACCTCTCCAGAGATCCTCATGTTGCATTCTATGATGAATACATTTGGCCATGGCTTCTCTGCTGTTTCTGGAAATTCATTTTGAGGCTATAACAACCGTTTATATTTACCTATCTGTCCATATCTTGTAAAACTTTGCTTCTATGTGAAATATGATACATGATAATTATAAGTAAAGTGAGTGAGAAAATAAAAACGGGAAGTACTTCCACTGCTAGGTCACTGCTGCCTCCAAGATGAATGACAGTTCTCCTATGTCACCAGCAGGGGGCACAGCTGTGACATGTTCATCTGTGTTGGAGGTTAGTGCTGACTCAGCTTTGAGCAGTGGCACAGCCTTCCTCCTAATCCAGGAAGACTGATATACTGAGACCTGAGCACATGTGCTTAAACAAGGCTGCCACTCATGCCGAGTGTGCTCTGGGTTTTCAGATCATGACCTAGCATGGGTCACCACCCCTTGCTAACTTTTTACGCCCTGTAACATGCTGGAGTGTGGCGTAGCAGTATGAATCAAAAGTACACAGGAAATGCTTTACTTTTGCTGGTCTGAATGAATAAAAATTCAGAGACAGGGCCAAAGATGTAAAGGAGAGATTGGAAATATGCTCCTTTAAGATGTCGCAATGGCAGCAAGTCAGCATGGGCCTTCATAGCTATAGGCCACATAACACAACCCAGGAATCAAGAGTTCGAATACTCATAGGTATAATTAACATGCATGAATCACTATCTCACAATAACAGTGTGTAATAGTCAAAGCAGACCTACAGTCTGACCATCATTCAACAGTAAACATATAGCTAATCATTATGTTCATAAGTGAAATGCAATGACGTTCACTCTTAGAGATATTAGTACTCCTAGGGGAAAGGATCAGGACCCTCCTTCCTCTGTTCTGAGTCAGTGTGAGTCAGAACAGACAATGTGAGTCCTTTAGGTTGAAGTTTAAATAAGCAGAGCTCTGCCTATTAATGCTGTCCCGACTTTTATATGTGAAAGCTATAGAAAACAAAACATAGACCATAGGGAAAATAAGGCTCTTCATCATTTTTGCAGACAAAACATCACACTGCCTTGTTTGCAGCTAACACATGTACATTGAGTGTTCACATGACTTTAGGAAGCAGTATAAAGTGAATTCCAAATTCATTTACAGTCCTACATGCAATACTAATATACAAAAGGGTCATGACCTGGAGGTGCAAGTCTGGTATGTTGCAAATCCAGTTGTTGTATGTAACACTGGTTAAAAATAAATGTTGTAACACTCCAAAAGTTTCTTGAAAGTGTGGTGTGATCAAAGCTAAAGGAAGTCCAACAAAATATTAGGGTGTGTGACTTTTTTTGGCTGGGCAGCGTAGTATGACAAAGTAATCTAAAAATGGTAATCTTAAAACACAATTAGAGTTGAAATGATTAATCGATTATTCGATTCAAATCAATTTTAAAAAATGTATTGCAATTTTCCGGAATTGAAGCTTTGTTTCCTTAATTTTGCTGTTGCTAAACATTGTTTCTGGTGTTTGTGTTTCACACTGATGCTTGTTTACAGACGGATAGTTTTGTTTTGTGTGTAATTACAGTATTGTGACGCACATGACGCCAAGATCAACAAAAACAACAGAAGAGTTGAGGACAAAAAGGCAGACAATGTCTATATGCTCACTTTTCTACTTTGGAACCATCACCTAACTCCTTGAGACTTTAAGCTTTCACACAAACATTATAAATAATTGTGTTTATTTATTTTATTGTATGTTAATTCCATCTCAAGTTGTTGGTAAGTTGGATCCACATGTGTTGACAACTGCAGTGCACATATTGTTTGTAGATGTCATTGGACTTGTTTGTTTATATAAGTATTTTATATATACTTTTATACTGTTGTTATTTATATATAGATATTTTTTAAAATATATTTTACTTTTATACTTTTTGTGGTTATTACTGGTTCTAGAATAAAGGACATGTTTGTCATTTTCACATTTTTCCTTTTTTTTTTTTCACCAATTCAAATAATCACTTAAAGAAAATAATCAATAGATTAGTCTATTACAAAAATAATCGATCGCTGCAGCTCTAAACACAATATACAGAAGTGTACAGAAGGGGCAGAATAACATAAATGTGGCTCATTCTGCTCTTCCTACTTCCTGTCGTAGTCTTAGTGTGTGCAGTTACGTCAGACAAAACTCTGGGCTAAGAAACCTCCCCCTTGTCGTTTGTGTAGAACCTTTGTTCCTTTCTTCCAACTGCCTTGTTTATGTGAGACACAAAGGAGACAGTTGGAAGTATGTTTTAGCTGTGTTCCCTCTAGAATTTTCAATATGGTTTAGGCATGTCCTTCCATAAAACAATAAGACAGTAAGGTTTGATTTTTCTATTTCACAGTGCTCATGTGAAGTTCATGTTGGAGTCTGTTGACATAAGCTCACCATTTCTAAGCTAACAGCTACAGTGTTGCTGTAGAGGAGCATAAAACAGACACTTAACTTGACAAAAGGTTATTTATCTCAGTTGTTAACTTAGAAATGGAATTAGCTAACACACATCAACAGCCAGGACAGAACAGACTCCAACAAAGTTCACTGGAGCACCTTTAAAGAACCACATACAAAAAGGAAATTCTCAGACCTAAGTCAGTTCTTAATAAAGTTCTTCTTTAAAAATGCTTAGTGAGGGGAATAATATCTCCAGCTCAATAGGCAGACTGACGCATGAACAGAAAGAATGAGACTGCTCTTTACGTCAGACAGGTGGAAACAAGATGAGGCAGGTTGAAGGCCACACCTCAGGACGTCACAGTGGATCACCTCAGTAGAGAACTGGGAGGTGTTGTATGAGCCGCCAACGCCAAGTCCCAACACATTTCACTTCAAAATATGGGTCAAATGAGGCTATTTATACAACATTCTACATTGTTTAAAGAATACAAAGTTGGTTTTACTGTCCTTTACTTTGTACAGTTGTAACAAAACCAAGGCCAAATATTTCAGAAAGTTTCTTTCAGTGTAAGTGTATAATGACAAATGGAGTTTTGTGGTTCAGTTAGACCTATTTACAAGCCCCTTTCTAATCACTGACAACTTCCTTTACTAAGGCCCTCTCAGAAATAGCTGGCATGCAATCCTGTTAGGAACCATAAGTTTAACTCGGCAAAGAAATTTATTTTATTAGAAAAAAAAAAGAAAAAAAGCTAGTATTTAGAATGATCAATCAAAATATGAAGGTATTCAGGGCATTTTGACTCCTGAACATCTGAACCAAGTTCATGTTTCTATCACATTTGGTCCATTTAGTTTTGCTTTAACTCTGTAATTTGTCATCATCTACTTGGACTGTTTCTCTTTTTAACCATTAGAAAGTGAAAAGCATCTAAATCGTTTTCTCTCTGGACATGAACCTGAACCATGGTTCAGTTTGGTCGAGGCTGTTTGGTCCACACCATTGTCCTAGGGTGACTTCACTCATAGGCTGTGTAGGATTATTGAACTACTGGCCGCAAAAGGTGTTTTGAAGCCAGTACTTGAGCCAGATGAGTTAATGCCAAGTGCTAGCTTACTTACAAAGTAAAAAGGTTTCAAGTACTGTGTAACAAAGTAATTCTGCCCTTTTGTTAGTGGAACCAATTAACCACTATTACAGTGGAGCTGTCAGGCAGGAAAGGAAATATGTTTTAAGTAAACAGAAACTCCAAAAGTCCCACTCTGCAGGTGACTGAGCTGTCACATGGACCTGCCAATCAAGTCCAGACAAGGCAGTCATTAAATCTGTTTGGCCTGAGATCTGATTACCATAATAATGTAAAGATGGGTGATCAGATCTGAATAAAAAGATGAAACTGGTATGAGTCCTAGATAAAAACTAGGCTTACACCATTGGAAGCGATGACTAGGGGTATATCCCCGAATGCCCCCAATCCTTAATGATGTCATGATGTGAAGCATCCCCAGGTCATGACCTTTCATTTGCACTTGATTTGAAGTCAGTCAGACAAATAGTTTCACAGATATGAACAAAAGAGTTAGTGATTTTAAACTTTTGAGTGGCCCCTTGTCTATCTAAAAATGGGAAATCGTCTAAAATCAAATCAGTTCTTCCTCTCCTATTCATTAATATGGAAAATACAGAATTTCTAAACCGAATATCTCTCAAGTTATCACGTTAACATGAAGGATATCCCGGCGGTCGGACCAAAAACATAATATCCCCGACGCTCCGTTCGGAGATATGACTCCAAGCCAATCCTAGTGACTCAGTGGGATTACAATTTTAACATGCGTTACAATGGCTTCATTTTGTAGCCAAGGTCCCCTCACATCTCCTAATTTAGTTCAAGTCTGGACCAACCAAGGTAAGTATGAAATGCCCCCGAATTTTGTTTAGGTCTTTATTTATTTTTAGTCCTGTTGGATTATGAAGCATTTCATCTGGACTACTTTACATGAAATGAGCAGCTACCTTATCAAGATTAGACATTTCATAATCCCCATCCATGGAGACTTTTTTAAAATCACACTCTGTAATAATAGTTTTCACTATTCTCTACATTATTTTTGTCTAAACAACTATAAAGGGATATAATAAAACATATTCAAATGGCAGCCATTTTCCTCTGAGGTTACAGCTCTGGATGAAAAACTCAAATGCTAACATTAATATTCTTCTGTTTTAGTGCTATCATCAAATCATATAAATGCAATGGAGAGTGAAAATCTGTAGAGACAACAGATGATATTTAAAGGTAAAACAATGTATTAGAAAAGAATTAAGCACTATTAGATAACGAATAACATTAGTATTCAATGAGTGGAACTGACAGGAAAATGACAGTTGAGTGAATATAGTCTATTGAAGTAAAATACATAAACATTAAAAACTCAAAAGGCACACAAAAATCGGACTTTGTCAGAGGGGAAAATTATTATACAGGTGGAGCTAATATGACAGCACAGGGTAAAGTAAGTGCGTGTGAAAGTGAAGGAAGTATTCGATCTACAGGTAAAAGCATGTCTCACACACTCTCCTGAGGGCAAAATAGTATTTTGAAACCCAGTGTGATAATGACTCATCAGAAAGGAGTGGTTCCGTAGCGCACACATTAAACCAGTGTTGCCCAGAGGTGTGTATTAAACTAACAGAAACACACCTTGCTGGGTGTGGTACTGCTGTTTTCACCGACACGAACACATCCTACAGTATGTGGCCATTGTACGTCATGTAAATCAAGTGCTCTTGTCACAGAGGCCTGGTTGTTCAGGTTCCACATAGCATTCAGTTCACCATTTTTGTTGCATGTTTGTCGGTGCTGCAGTGCTGTCTTCGTCTCACCCTCACAGTGACATTCAGCACAAAGTTAGTGTGATGGACCAGGTCCATCCAAATATATAGCAAATTTGATACAGATCCAGAAAAAAAGTCAATGCAAATTGATGTGGGTTTCCATTCCTTACTGTTGTATAAATATTAAAAGCTGGTTCATTATCATGGTTAAACCTATGCCAGTTTCTTAAAATACAAAGGACTTGAGCTGAAAGATGTAAGGGGTATTTTGAAAAAAAAATTATTCTGAATGTTCAACTCCCAAACTGACCCTTAAATTCATCCAGCTTGTCAAAGCCTGTGTCCATCATTTGCTTGGGCAGCTCTTCATACATGGGGATGTTGCAGTGCAGTTTATATTTAATATGGCACTCGTGTTTGTTTCTTGTATTAATTCAGGACATTCTGCAGTCTCCTTATTGGTCTATGTAAAGAAATCTGATTTTACTTATTGACTCGGTCTTACATGTACACTTACTCCACTTCTATTATGAAAACATGGCCTTTTTTGGTTGGTTACCTTTTCAGTTTCTGAAAAATTCAGTGTTTGGTTTTCCCATTCATTTCAGATTTTACCTTACATCACCCCCTGCCATCATCATCCTATTCTTTTCCTTTTGCCACTTGTTCAGCCATACTTAAATGCATTTGTTGTCAAATGATCAACATGTTTAGCATCCCATGATGCACTGAGGTTTTAAATTGGAGCATATCTTTAGTATTATGCCCTGGTGAAGACTGTTTGGTCAAAAAACATTGGGAGAACATTTTCTTTTGTCTTTTCAAACACAAATATCACTGTAGCAGACAAGAAATGTGTAGATTTCAGTTTGAACCTCCACAAGGAGGAATTTAAGTCTTCTGCTTTAGGTTATGGTGAAGAATATTAAAACCTGCATTGTAATCATTGTAGTATGTACCCTCCACCATGTGAATTTATGAGGCATTCTTGACTAAGTTACTGATCTAGATACAGCATGAAGTGAGTCTTTCAAGAGCCATGGCTCAGAGGCAGAAGAGTGTGCAAAAGATACAAAGTAAAACTGGATTAAAACATCTTCTGTTAAAACTTTGAAGTAATGAAGCAGCAGTAGTCATAGCAGTAACTCAGTGTGCCGACAATCTAAAACTAGTAGAGCCTGAAAAGTCACAGGCATGGTGTTCTAGAAAAGGCTTGACATTCTTTTGCATTAGATTTATAGCTTTCACTACAGACCGACAAAGCACACAAATGCGAGGGATCAGGAGTGTCTTTACATGATATCATTGCATTATGCAGCAGTTGCATGCCAGTCGCAAATTCATATGTAAAATAAAGTGGATGCATGGACCATGACCTCGATAAGAAAACACATTTAACCTGTGCTGTACATACAAGCACTTCAGAGATACTTAAGGCTACTTTTGTTACCTACTTTATAATACTGCATTATATTATTTTTAGGGATGTGCATGAGTAATCAATTGGTCAAGTGGTAAGAATGGCTGACTTGAATTTACAAGAGGTGACAATTTTACTTGGGGTGGGAGATTTATGTTTTACTTAGAGATGCAGACCTAGTCTTAATGGCACTTTCTACTAGAGTTGGGCTTATATGTATAGACTGAAAAGGTGAAAAAATAAAATAAAAAATTGTATGGTATACCTGTAGTTGAATTATTTACATTAAAAAGTAATTGACATACCCCAGTTATTCACTGAAGACCTTTAAAACTGTTCAATAACAACTTAATTTTGCTTGTTTCCACTCAATTTCATCTCAAATTGTTCACAACATTTACTTACACCATGTAAACAATAGTCAACCAATGCAGTACATGAAATGCTTGCTGGACTTTCTTGGTCCTACCTCTTGATCATAAAAATATCAATAACTTTCCTTTAACATCGATTCAATGTCAAAAACGAAGTTTGAGTTTCTACTGAAAAGTAGTTTTACCAAAGATTTAACTTAAGTAAAAGTTACTTTTAATAGTAATCAAGAATTACTAGTGCATTGCTTCACATTTTACAGTACAGAATATAAGGTATCTTTTTTCCATCTTACCTGAATTTATGCATTTGAATAACAGTATGACCCAGTATCTTACCTCTAGTTTTTGTTGGCTCAAACTGAGGTACTACAGTCCAGCATCTGCAGCTCTACAAACCAGTGAACATCAAATTTACTGACATTCCACAATGCACACCTTCTGTCAGACCATAACACATTACTATGCAGGTATGGTTAAGTCTTCTCTGAGAACGATGCAGTTTCACGGCCTTATCAGACCTTTAAATGACCATGCATTGGTTTTTACTGAATACTTAACATTTCACAGGTTGCTATCAGTTTTGAGGAATCTGCTAATTTACACTTTTAAACATCTTCTACCATTTACTCCATTGCTGACCCTTAGATTTAGAATAATAAGCCAGGCCACTTTGGTCCTGTTATTTGAAGGGTTACACAGGCCAGGAGGACTCAGTTTGGTCCATGTACACATTGTCCTGTACCAATTTAGTTGTTTTAATGCAAGTCATTCATGCAGAGTGAGTGACCCAAAACCACAGTCAAGTCTAATGTCTAGTAGAATAAAGCAAGTAAAGAGACTGTGTTGTGGCTTCTAGTGAAGATCATCATGTTTTATAACTAAGTGTGACAAATAAATGACAGATTTTACTTATTAGCCTAGAGTCAGTCCTCATATAGAGGCAAGTTCAGTTTACTTGAAATTAAAACAAACACTATCAATGACTGACTGGGTCTTTTGCAGCTATCCTATGTGAAGCTGAGAGGGGTAGTTGACAGTTTGGATGTTACTGTTGAACATTGATGAATTTCACATTGAAACTGGGTGCCAGTCAACAGGAAGTCCATTGTAAGCCACTGTAGAAATGTGATGATGTAGCCAGGGGGACCATGTCTAACCCATAAATAAAAAACAGAAAAGAGTGAGATGGCACCACAGTTGCTTCCATCTTTAGGAAGTGACACTGACAGATATAAACATGGGTCTTTGCAGTAACAGCCTTCATTCATTGCACCAATCTCAATTACAAACAGAACTCAGATACACCAGCTCAGGGTTCCCAAACTTTTAAACTCGCAACCCCCAAAATAACAGTGCCAGAGACTGGCGACCCCCACCATCCAATAAGTGCCTGAAACATTAAAAAAAAAAATGCACACAGGAGTCACACAATGATACTGTGGCCTATTTGCTGCATTGCATTGTGGGTACTAGACATTTTACTCATTGTGTTATATAAGCAGGGATTTGGGTGGACATGTTAATGTGTATGTTTTACAATGTTTATTGGCCTTTTTGTGTTTATTTTTATTAATATGACGCCATTAGTCAAACCTGTAGGCCGAACAATTCCTTACCTGTTTGTCGCTGTGAAGTCATATTAATGAAACCTTTGCTTTTTCAAAGTAAAAGCACTTCCTACACACCTTGAAACTCACAATATCAATATCCTTCCTTCAAAGTACAGGTGCAACAATACTGTCCTTAATCAGTTGTAACCACCCCAGGGATCACATAAAGAGGTTTCTGAAAATCATTTCATGACCCATCCTCCCCCGGTGTCCCACGACCCCACTTCAGGAACCCCTGTACTAGTTTATAGATCTTCCTGAAACTGGTCACAGGTGGACACACACACCCTCATGCTCACACACCAATGACAGTGGCTTGGAAAACCCAAGTTATGTAATGTTTTTATTGGTATTTTTGGAGAAGACCATAGGTTTTACAACAGATTTAATAATAATTCAGAACTCTAAAGAGAAAGGGAGAGAGCCAGAGTATCATTCTACCTTTGACTGTTGCCATTGAGCTGCTTACATCATCAACAGGCAAACTCCTAATCACCACAAAACAAAAAGAAAAAAAGTCCAACATTTCAGATTTTTTAGTAAATAACATCATCCAGGGTTGCATCATTTAATTATTTCAGAAAACAAAAAAGGGAGACCAGTTTTTAGGTTTACATGTTTTAACATTTTGCTTGATAAAAGGAGGAAGTGAAATAAAGGAGTGAAGGGGGTATGCTTTGAGATGTTTCCACTGGGAGAGAAAAACAGCTGACTATCTTCTTAACTTCAGTTTCCAAAGAAACCTTACAAAAAGTCTACAATGACAGGAGGACAGAGACAGGGACTGAACAAGAGATCAGGGAGAGGGCAGGTGTGACAAAGGGGTGGGTGTAGGG
>JAPQRP010000002.1:2680156-2698445 GCA_037367295.1 Apogon hyalosoma
TGCATCCTTACAGACTGGAACTACATCTGCAAATGGACGTCCATCAGTCCTGGTGCATCTACAGTCTGTCCGTCCATAGGAGTGGATCTCTCCTTCACTGTGGTTCTCCCTCAGGTTTCTCTTTTCCCACTGGGTTTTGTGGAGTTTTCCTTGCCAAGAAGGAGGGTCTAAGGATGGGGGATGCTCGGGACATTAATCCATTTCCTTCATCTGCTGTGTATTTGACTGTTGTTTGTTTATATCCAACTAACTCTGAAGCCCTGTGAGACAACCTTGTTGTGATATAGAGCTCTACAAATGAAGCTGAATTGTATACTGAAGGTTAGTGTGTGGGGCAACATCAGCAAAAAACTAGACTCTCAGGATAGAGAGGAGCCCCTACACTGTAAACATCATAAGAATCAGATGGGTTTGCACTGTGTGTCTCTTTACCTCGACATACACCAAAAGAAAGCGAAGACTCTGGCACAAATGGGCTCGAGACACACACTGCAGATAATGACTACACATCATCAACTGATAATCACTTGGACTGATATATTCAGACCTTTGACCAGTAGCAGAACCATTGAGGTTTCACATCTCTACATGCATGAGTAGTTATGAGTAGGCATATTCATGGGTGGAGATACTACATACATATTATGATTTACCCTTTTCTTTTCTGACATGTATTCATCTAATAATAGTGGAGTTTGTTTATTAAATAGCTCTTCATAAAGTGACTTTCACATGTGAATATTTGAAAAGCTAAATATACCCCAAACTACAAAAGATTAAAATTAAAATGTACAGTTTGAACTAAATATAAGTTTTAACACCTAATTCCATTTAATTTTGTTAATTCTACATTGCAAATGAATGGTGAAGACATAATTTCATGAAAGCATTTCATGAAATTCATTTCAAGCATATGTGATGAAGCCGGTTAACAGGTAAACCTTCTCAATTCAATGCTCTAAGATGATCAAATGATCAGAGCCCACAGAGGTGCTTCTATGTGTTGAAGTAAAAACTGTAGATACTACATCAACAGGTATTCCAAGGTTGTGACCACTGTGATACTCTGATGGTGTGGAGGTGCTCTACTGGTGACACTGTTGGAGAATTAAGGAAATCAATGAACTATTAATCCATTGTGGCTTCCACGTCATTCTGCAACACCACACCATTCCGTTTAATCTGCACTTTAGTGCAACCATAAGGACTACATGCTTGCTCACCCTTTCCTACTCACAGATACCACATTAGATGTGCATTTATATTCTGGGGTCTTCAGAATTCATTTATGATGAAAAAAAAAAGTCCAAATTTTTGCGTAACACTGTGTGTATAAAGAATAACTTGTTCAGTGTCTGGAGTAACAGACATCTGAACTATGTCATCCATGATCAAACTAATGCTAAAATGTGTGTAAAACATGCATGATTTTGTGTAAATCATTGGTTTCATCCATACAAGGGGCTACAGTCTCACTGATTATTTAGCCATGTTTTTCCTCATATACAGTGAAGATAAGAGAATGCCAGATCAAACTTCATTTGCCTGATCATTTCATTTAACACCACTGGGTTTCATCATTACACCTGTTCATTTCTCCTCACATGTACACATCACTTTACTCGGTCGGCAGGGGAGTATTAATTGTTCCTATCTGTGCAGGCCCTTCACCACATAACTTGCTGTCAGACTCATTTCTAGTTCTGATTGCCACATCTGACCTGCAGTAAATGATGTATTTATTTATTAGTTTTCTGATTACCTGATTAGTTGTTATGTTTATAAAATGCCAAAATTTGGAAAACAGTGAGCCGTTTGTGAGATGACACTTTCAAATATTTTACAGGGTCAAAAAGTCAAAGATATTAACTTTAGTTTCACAGCAAAGAAAATAAATAAAATGTATTTGATATGTATATTGTAAAGTATATTTGATAAGTGAAATATCAAATGTAAGAAAAAAAAATCCTTTATTACCCTTCAAAGTAAGAACCCACGCAAATAAATCAAAATATTTGCTGATTATTTTAGCATTTAATGTACTGAGTAACTGTTCAAGGTCTCATCTTAAGTTAAATACACTGTAAAAGGCTGTCTAATGACAAGGAAATATTGCTCATTTATTGTACATGTAACCCACAAGGGCCTTATTTAAAAAGTGGCTAAAATATACATTTTCACTTTTTTTCCTGGTCCATAGGGGTAGATGACAAAACCTCCATTCTAGTACTCTTGTTTGCTTCACTAAAACAAGACTGAACTCTCCACCTTCTAAAGTGAGTACTACACTAACTACAGTTAAGTGCTGGATGTATGTACTACTTATTTAAAAAAAAAACCGAAAAAAAAAAAACCCTTATCAGTTAAGTTCCACATGTTTAACGGGACATTTCATTCAGAAAAAATGCTGGCTAACCTCTTAAAAATTGACTTCTTTTGATTACAAAAACATGTCCTTGAATGTTTATGGATTGATGCTTGTTCCAGTTGTAGTGATATGTTATATCCGTTTTCCTCTCTCATGGATCTGATTTTATGGCTGCCACTGAAGGAGAGCCTGTGGCATGTGATATCACTCTTTCCACCATCCTTAAATGACTAATTTTCCTTTGGGAAATGACACATTATCCATACGTTAGACACAAGGTGTGGATCCTCAGCATCAAAGTGTAGGAGCACAGGAAAACAGGTCTTACATACTGAAGAAGAAAAACCCTAAGTATACTGTTAACATGATCTGGTTTAGAGAAGAAGGTTAATGAAAAGACTGCAGAGGAGTCGGAGTGTGTTATCAGAATGAGTTGGCCAGCATTAAAACAGTATTACAGTGGACAGAACCCATTGTCCAGCCCCAACAAAGGAACAGAAGAGCATTGCAGCAAAGTTAGTAGTCAAATTCCCCAAGGACGTCTTTGCTTCTGCAAGACAGACCAATTGTATCAATTTGTCTGTTTCTTTTTGGATTTTCTGTTCTGCCAGTGTGCCTCCTCAAACTAATAATACTGTTCCATTCCAACAGAATGAACAGCTTTCTTGCTTTTGATTTCCAATTTGTTTGCTTTTTAAAAAAGGGACACTGGGTTGTGGGTAAGGGAATAAGCCAACTCTAAATGCTCTAAATATGGTACTGAATGAATATATGAGCAATTGGTGTCTGTAAAAAACGTCGCTTGGCTGTTTGCTACTAACCTTTCATGTTAGGCTTGGGTTTGTCAGTTTGCTTGCCTGTGGGGGTTTGTGCCTGCTGGCCTTGGCCCCCGGAGGAGGCCCCCTGCTGGGCTGCTTTCTGTTTCAGCATGGTCCAGTCGAATGTGTAATCATACTGGTGGTTCAGAGTCCTACAACATGGTAAAACACATTATTAGCATCATATTTAATGCAGTCAACAATGCAAGAGAAAAGAGGAGGCAGTCAAATGTGAGGATGGGGTGAAAAGAAACTGTCAAGAAAAAAAGCTAATAAAGGGAGTCAAATAAACAACAGATCTTAGAATCTGTGAGAAGAACAACAACAGTGAGTTATGGAGAAAGAGCAAGAAAACCATGACCCCCTTCAAAACCCCAAGTACTTTTTTTAATGTATGGAACAGCCTATGACCAGTCAAGGAGGTAAGAAAAATCTGTGCTCTCAAATGAGTAATTCATGCCAACATCACGCTACAGCATTGGTCTTGAGTATGACCACATTTCAGTGAGGACTGCTTGGATGCAAGTTTTCATTTCCATGGACCAGGTTCAGTATAATTCTATTGTAGAGCCAAAACTTTTTTTGTCTTTCTACGATCAGCATATTTGTTTGTACAGATAACAAAGTACTACACCAATTCTAGGTCTACATCTGGTCAGGCAAAGTCCAAAGTGTTTCTCTGAAAGTCTTCTTTGTCATGTTTACCTAGAAACTAGGAGTGTGCACAGAGCCTGTATGACAACACCAGCTATTTCAATTTGTTTTGAATCTGAATAAATCACCAAGTTCATCCACAGTAAATAAAAATTGTGACTTCAAGTTTGAATTTTTATTTTAACTGATTAGCCAGATGATGTTCATGGATCTACCTGAAAAGGATGCGGAACAGTTGGCGCAGATACATGTAGTCTGGAGCCTCTTCAAAGCGCAAGCCGCGGCAGTAATTCAGATACATGGCAAACTCTGCGGGGAAACCCTTGAAAAGACAGACAGAGGGCACAGTGATGAGTTAAACACCTAGAAGGAATTATCTTCGATTTCACAAAACTAAAAAAGGTTACTTGTTAATGATCTTAGTGCACAGGATCTGTTCACTAACAGCATCAGGATTAAGTAGTTTAAGTTACAGTAGTATACACATTGTTTACTGAAAAATACTAAATGGTGAAATAGTCCTGTTTTAGCAACAAAATTCTGACAAATAACATGGAAACATAAAAGACAAAAAAGCAAAAGGCATGAGTCCAACACAAGTGCTAAAATGCTCCAAAGACTATAATATACTATACATACCCTTACATTAGGGGTGGGCAATATGGCAAAAATATATCACGATTTTTAAAAAATAAAATCACAATCTCAATTTTATCACAATTCTTTGCACTGATCTTGGAGACTAATTTGCAAGCTTCTGAACAGTGAAACCAATTTCCCTATGTAAAACACAGCTCTGATAGAAAAAAATAATTTAGCCCAAAGAACCTTCCAGAACATTTTTAACATCTTTTGTGCAATTTTGCAAACTTGTGCCAAGAATATAAACACACTAAAATGTGAACAACACTCTGATTAAGTCCACTCATGAACATAAAAACTTAACTGCACTTGGTTTTTGAGGTAGCTTTCAATAAACATGAAAAGTTAAAAAAAAAAAAAAATACAGAACATACTGTTTGAATGCTGTCTCGTCAACTGATTGAACAGGTTCATAGTGTAGACATACCTTTAGAGTATAATGCGACAGACCTGTATGTGGAGGATGTGGAGTACGCATGTCCTGCCCCCTCAGATTAAAGTTTCCAAAGATAGGTTAAAGGAAAATTAGCTGTACAACAGCAGGAGCCTTTTAAAGGCTCCTACAGAGTCTGACATACTGTGTGCTGCTCATGCGCACAGTCTGCGGACATTGGACGTTTCAGTCGTGCATACCAATTTCACATTTAAAAACAGGTTGATGTGCATAGATGTCCACGAGTCAAGTACGTCCGACTCTGTGGGGGCCTAGTCTTAAGTTATGATAGACTTGCCCTGCCATTTTAAGTTTCACTTTCACTGCACACACTCACTGTGGGGTTCGTGCAGCAGAGTACGCACCCCGATTCCACGATCTCTCTGCTTTGTTGGATCGTCGATATGTTTTAATCCTTCACGGTCTACGATCGTCAAATTGCACACCCCTACCTTACATTATATGTCAGGAGAAATTAATCATTATCAGGAGAATTCTATGCTTTTGACCATGTTTGCTCTACTGCCCCTCCTTTGCTATTAATTAATGAGGTGAGAGCCCTTCCCTCCTCTAAAAGTATGTAATGATTCGTGATTTTTAGCCATTTTTCATTTGAACTCTTAACTAAAACTATATACTGTATGTATAATATCAAGAAATGACCATAAGAAAAAATGAGCAGAGAAACATTCACAAATATATTACAACAAATAGGTTGCATTTCGAATCTCTGCTGAGGAGGAAAAGTCTCTCGAGAAAGATCTCTATTTTGTGATCGAAGCATTTTTAAAAATTTTCACAAAACCAAAAACTTAGGGAATTTGATATTTTGTCAAGTCTGTCATGGAACTGTTTTGGGAAGGTTTCAGTAGAATAATTACCAAGTATTTTTTACAGGAAGTTTAATTACAATCAGGTGACTCTTGGTCAAGTCAAGAAATATTCGTCAAATTTAACTTGTCAAATGCTAGGACCAGTTTAATGTCTGAAACATGTTATTGACAAAAACATTACCTGTAACAGATTTTTCTTCACCTGATTTGTGAGGGAATAGTAAATATATTATCATGACCACAGAAGAGCAAGACATCTTTCTCTACATACATTTACCCTTATGCACCAGGCTCTTAACTAGACTGCAATGTACCTTAATGCTTGTGCCATCCAACAGAAATGTTACTAGTGTCACCCTAACAAAACTGGTGCTGCAACAGAAAAACAGGCTGCTCAGACAAGAAGGTAACATGCTGAAATCCTCTTGGATTCATGGAACAGGGTTTTTTCTGTAAAAAAGACAGTGTTTCAACTGTCCTTACCTTACAGAGGACCTCAACAGGGGTAGACATCTTCTTCTCCGAGATCTTCTCATACTTCTGCTTCTTTGTGGCAGCCTGAAGAACATGTACAATCTGAACAATGCTGCTCATGACATAGTACCACTAAACATCTGTTCTACACTCTGACATTGATAAACGCTGTATCTTAGGATACAAGCAATGTTGACACTGCAGCTCACTGTGTTGTAGGTGACAATACCAGTAACTGATGACACTAAACTTAAGATTTTCCACTTGTTCCAGTAGTGCCTGTCAACTATGACCTACTGCACACTTTTCTGCCAGCATGCGTATGATTACAGAATCACGTAACTGCAGGCCAAGTACCAATGCAGGGTTTCCCTGGCTTAGTGGAGGACTTGGGTTCAGTAATGGCTTTCTGAACCTATACGAGTACAGTCCAATACTGAAGTGCAGTGCAGTCCATTCATTAATTTTCACACATAACAGACATGTCCTACTTTTTAAAAATATTTCTCTTTGTACAAACACCATCTATTGAGGCTAATATGGTATCATTTCTCAGAGTGACACAGAAATTTCAAAAATCCTATGTTTTATATTGTTAGGGAAAACCCTGAATAGTACTGTCCACCTGATACTCCTGACTTAATCTAGGATGTCAAGAAGGCTGCAGACATAAATTGGGCCATGGTTACTGTGGCCATAAAGGACTGTTAATTTCCACCAGACTTTGTAGTCTTGTGCTGCAGCTGACTTTATGCTTTACTTTTCCCACAAACAATAGATTCTGCCTTCTTCTTGGGTATTAACATGTGGATTTGAGCTATAATTTATATATTAAGACAGATGGAGTGACAGCTACCCAAATATTAAGCCAACACATCTCATCTAACCTTATATGCATAAAATTGCACAGGATACAGGGTGAAAAATGGCAGTTCCTCCCAGGTGTCTTGTTTCCACAGCTGCTGGACAGGGCTGAAAATCAACTGTGGCTAATACAGATTTTTTTGACCTGTGAATGGATGGTGACTTCACTGTACAAAAGACAGATCTTGTACAGTCTTTTGTACCATGTGAAAGGGGTATGAGATTCCCACCAAATAGGTCTACAGTGTGTACTTTTTTCCAGTTACAAGATTAAACTCCATCAGTAACCAAAAAGACAAGAAAAAAAAAGGCAGATGTGTGCAGATCCAAATAACCTAGCTTCATACCTTTAATCCCTGCCAGGGTAGACTGGTTCTGTTGAAGTACATCAGCACATAGCCTAGTGACTCCATGTCATCACGCCGACTGGAAACAAAATATTACTTGGTGAGGACAAATCATCACAGGTTTCAGTCATTTAACGCATACCTGACATGGAATTTTTTTGGCTTCAATGGTAGGAAAAATAGGATCAAACATTTCATTTTTATGGTTGTAAGACAAAGTTGGAAGACCTTTTGAGGGAAATGCAAATGTGTACAGACCTCTGTTCAATGCCCAGGTGTGCATTGATGGAGGCATAGCGTGCTGTGCCAGTCAAGTTCTTGTCTTCTCTGTAGGGGATGTGTTGTCGTGTTCGGTTGTCTCGATACTTCTTTGCCAAACCAAAGTCAATAAGGAACAACTAAAGAACAATAAGGAGAGAGCACACCAGGGTTTCCTGTCAGCTGCAAGTCACCAAGGATCCTTAAATTTCAAGTTAATCAGCAGTGAAAATGTACATGTCGTTTTAAATACTTAAATTGTTGGAGCGGTATAAGTCTTGGTGTAAAGTAATTAAGAAATGACTCAACTGTAAAAGTCCTTTGTGAGATTGACATGTTAAACGGCACAAAAATCATACAAACTCTCAATGTCCTACTTCCATTTTGCTTTCAGTACCATAGTGGAAAAAGACAACTTCCAGACATAATTGGTGAAAGATGCATTAGAAGTTAAAAAAAAACATCTAATCTAAAGAATCCAGTGTATTATTGTACATTACATTTCATTTGCTTTTTAAGCAAGCATACTTTAAACTGTCATTTTAAAATTGCTTAAAGGAAAAAAAAAACAACAAAAAACAAACATGACAAAAATGTCAATAACAGATGCAGAGTGATCAAAATATAAGCAAGTGTGATTTTGCATTGGAATTTAATCATAACTGGTCTTGGCTGTGTGAATCCTCCCTTTCCTCTGCTACTCAATATCAAACTGCCTGGCATCATTAAAGATGCACTTGTGCTTTACAACCCCTTTTGCATAGCTGCTTTTCAAATCCTACAAGCTCAGCGGACAACCATTTGCATATGCCATTTGACAAATATGCCACCTGAATGCTAAAATACATATTGACCTACCTCTTCTTCTTACAAGCATAAAAATACAAGTACCCAGCTGATTTTGGGGCCAGTAGTAAGTGTGCATGTAAGCGTAAAAGGAGCGTGGTGGTGCAAAACCTGCTAAGTTGAGGGCCCTGCACTGTGTCAGTGTCAATACTTCCAGGGTTAACGACAGATCCAGGTGCCAACTAATTGCCAGCCAATGATTGCCAAAGAAGTCACTGAAAAGCAATGTGTTACTGGTTTAAATTAAGTCCGGAGAACATACCTCTGCAGTGGGAGAACGACAGATCAGCAAGTTTAAACTTGGCTTGACTTAATGTGACACAACACCTTCCAGGATTCATGCTGTGCATACTGCTGTTATTGAAAACAACAAGAGTGCACAATACAGAGTCCACAAAGTCTCCAGAACAGCAACATTTTAGAGATTAGAGAGAAATGGTACAAAAGGGATCTACTTTAAACGTGTGCAATAAAGTAAGTGTGCATGTAAGCAAGTCTACAAAATCTGTCCTATGTTGTTCAGAATGTGTCCACAGACTGCTGCAATCAACTACAAGAACAAAGAAAAAGGTCATGACAACGCCACAACAAAGTAAAAGGAGCAGAGTGCTGTTAAAGTTCTAGTGCAACAACTTAATTACCATTTTGTAAAAGGGAAAACTACAAATAGAGCAGAAGTTGACAAATTCCTGACACTTTTTCTACCCACATGCATCCTAAAATCCACTTCATTTTATAAATCTACCAAAACATAAAAACTCACCATGTTGTGCAGTATTTCAAATTCTAATGCCCACTGACAATACAAGCTACAATCAAATGTGACCATACCAAACAATCTTAAAAACTCTGCCAGCATTTTTAGAAATTCAGACAAACCTCAGGTGTGAATATAGTACTTTTTGGTGTTTGACTTCAGTACTTACTCACTTGTTCACTACTTACTATGTGGCCTGCCTCAGGAAAATATTAACTTGTGTTCAGCTCCAGTTATTTACTCTTCTGAGGCTGTAAATAAGACTAAAACGTATTTATGGGGCGGCCAACAGTGATTTTCATTAATATAATTTCACCAGCTCATGCACAAAACCAGTGCAATTTATATAAACAAAAACAAAATTCAGTTAATACATTACAAACAGAATCAATGTTTGTACAGCAGAAGCAGAAAAAGCAGCAGCCAATATCAAAGGTTAATTCCTGGTAAAGCATGTGACAGTTGGGTTAGCCTGAGAACAGTGCAAGAAAACTTTGAAAAGGTAAACATTATGGTTTCATATGGTGTATATGTTCAGTTAGGTTCAAAACTATGAACAAAACATTTTTAAATTTAAGAACAAGAAGGTTGTTCTGCCAGATAAGGCTGCTAAATTCATTTTGAATTAATGATCTTAAAAAAAGAAATTTCACAACAATTAAGTCAAACTGAAGCATTTCAGGGACAAAAGGTTCCTCAAGGGTCCTACTACTATGGAGTGAAAATTAAGTAGATGAGCAGTTACATAGGGTCTAGGTTTAAGAGTACTGTCAACAGTAGTTTGCACAAAATTCAACAAACCCTGGCTTTCAGTGCCACCATTTTAAAAAACATCCACAAGAACATAGTTTTTAATGTCATACCCCAAATCGTCACATACTCCACTGTTCAATACACTGTCAGCCCTTTAAAAAAAATAAAATAAATACACTGAAGTATTTATCCAGTGACCAAACATTTAATTTATGGTGAACATTTTTAAAAACTGAACATACTCTGCACAGACATAAAACATCTAACAAAGAGTTAAACACACAGTGTGTTTTTTCTTTGTGTCTGTCATTCAAAATAAGAAAAAAATGCCACCACTTCCCTTAGTTCATAATAAAAATAATAAACTTTTCACACATTCTGAAATGCTCTAAGCAACTAAGTTCAGCCACAATGAGGTAACTCCATAGAACTGCTTAACAACTTAAGTCACATAAGTCTGCATAATCAGGTTGGACATTTTCATATCTAGCAAAATAGTGGCATTAACGTTAGCTTAAACTTGGGAATATGAAACGATTGACAGGCAACTCCACGAAAAGAAGGTTACATAGACTAAACTACAAAAGTCTAAGAATTTGAACACCATTTGATATAATTTAAGAACACCACTGTAAAAAATGTACAACATAAGTAAATCTGTTTTTAAATGTTTTAATGAAGAAATACAACATCCTGTAAATTTAAGTTAAAACTCCTACATAATTTTTATCATCAACAGCAATCCTCCAGAGGATTAAGTGGTTCGCAAAATGAATGAAAGAATGATTAATATTACCGTTCAATTTACTTTATTTATTAATTTATTTATTTTACGTTCATATTAAAAATGGAAGAATACAGTTATATTTACTCATCTGTCATCAAATAATGTAGGGACAAGATTTTCCTTATTCCAAGGTTTTCCAAAGTTACATTCCAGTTGGACTGGTATTTTACTCCTCTCAGGCCAATCATCACATGAAGAGACAGGAACTGGCCTTTAAAGTAGGCTATGAAGCAAACTTTAACCCTGGTTCCCTTATAATTCCTTAGGTAAAATGCGTGCAAGATGGGTCCTGGTGGTCTACTTCACTTTAAAAACCAGTGTAAGTTAGGTATGATTGCAAAGCGACAACTGCTGTTTGTGAGGCAGCTGGTGTTGTGGTAAAGGTCACACCTGGTTTAATCCTGAGAAAGATGGGTCCTGAGAAGAGCTAACAGCCAAGCTTCTTTTCCTCTTCCCCACTGACGAGTCTAAGCACTAGGGTAGACAGTAGAGGGGCAGGGGTCAAAAATCACACAACCTCTATCCACCTTCAGTCACAGTTTACATGAGTACAACAGACACTCCACGTTGTACTCATTGTTTGCTGCCATTGACACAAATAACAGTGTCATATACAGCTTCTAAATGTGTATCAAGTCTGGGCCTACAGAGGCAAAGAAATCCACTTGAAATTTTTGTTGTACAGATGTGATCATTCTGGCCATCAGTCCTGAGGAAACCACATGGCTGTGATTTTTTTCCATTAGGACAACAGTGGAAAGATCAACCCTGCACAGCAAGAAGCCCAATGTGTATGCATACATATGTTGAACCTTCAATATCTTGTCTGACAGTGACAATAAAGGCCAGTGCAGACAGGCAACACCATGGCTCAGAGAAGACCTGGGGGTGTGGGGGCGATGGGAAAGAGCCCATGGTTGACCATCCTCTGCTAGCCATACAAAAGGGCATATAGAGTATCTTCAAAGTAAGGCTCCAAGTAAGGCAATATAACCTGAGGAATAAATTCCTCAAGATGATATTTTAACGAAGTTGCACACAGCACTCTAAATGGGAAAGTTACCTAGTTAGGTTTAGTAGTCAAGAAAAATTGATACCAGGTCTCAACTCCGTTTTCTGTGTGAGAAACTATGATCAAAGCTTCACCAGTATGATTAGACCAGAAAGAATGGACTGCTTATTGCACAGCTCACAGGCATTTTAGAAACCATCAAATCAAAGTCCACACACACACACACACACACAAAGGAGTAAAAACTACAAATACTTGTGGAGTTACATAACAAGCGACAAATCAATACTCCCGAAGAAACAGCAGCATAGCCTCAGCATAAAACTTGCACAAATAAAAGCTTCAGGTTGGTCCTTCATACATCATAGACATTCATTCCAGGATGAATCTGAAACAAAGATCCATACCACATTCATACTGCCAATCAAGCACAAAAGACAGACTCAGTCCTGACCTAACCGTGCAGTGGGATTTCAAGAAATAATGGAAGTCTGTGGTTAGGATGAAAAACTGGCAGCATTGGCTAACTAACAATATTGCCAAGTAAGAGTAGATCTACACAGATACCAAATGAGGTTTAGAGCCAAGTGTCCTGACTAGATTCAGGGTTGGGCAATGTGGCATAAAATTTCATTTTTCTTCTGTCCTACAGATGTTTCACACTTCAGTCAATCTGGCTGAATAAGCTCAAGAGAAAACCTGAGCCACTTAAGTAAACAACCACAAAAAGTAGCACTTATAAAGGTGCTCAATGTGCATTATTTGTTAAAAATACAAAAGATTTTAAGTAAAATACAGGAGTATATTTGCAATAAATATATTTTTTAAAACAGCATTGGATTTTGCATTTAACATAATCAACTAGGTTTACGCCATCGGAAGCGACGGCTAGGGGTATATCCCAAACACTCCCAATCCTTAACCAGACAGCTATGATGTCATGATGTGAGGCATCCCCAGGTCACAACCTTTCATTTGCACTTGATTTGAAGTCAATCAGACAAATAGTTCCAGAGATATGAACAAAAGAGTGTTTAGTGATTTTAAACTTTTGAGCGGCCCCTTGTGGCCAATCTAGAAATGGTAAATCACCCAAAATTGAATCAGTTCTTCCTCTCCATGATATTCATTGATATGGAAAATATGAAATTTCTAAACCCAATATTTTTCAAGTTATTGCGCTCACATGAAGGATATCCGGCGGCAGCGGTCACACCAAAAACATAATATTCCCGAAACTCCGTTTGGGGATATAATTACATCAGTTTGGTAATTATGTCAATTCAAACGCCTAAGCTGCTGAAATAAGGATTTTTAAACAAAGATTTTAGATTTAAGAAAACCCCAAGACCTATGCCTAAATTTGAAAGCTGTAAATAGACCCCACTGTATACATATTTCAGGGTTCCAAATTTATGAAATGTTATGAAGTCAGTATTAAATGCCTCTTCAGAGGTTTTGTCTAACACTGCAAATGAAGACAAGTGACAACAACCAAGAAAAGAACGGGGGGGGGGTAGACAACATTTTTACTAACATTCTAAATAATGAGATTATGAAGGTTGTTCATGTCATCAAATATGCACATTATCAGCTTGATTCTTCATTTCTTTCCATTTCACTGATTTCGTAAACTCAGTTTAGTGGTCATATAAGTAAATACAACAGAGAGAAAAGGAGAAGTATCATGTCTACAGTGGTTGTGATTGAAACAGAGCAATTACAGACTTCTTTTACTAAGAAATGCTTAAATGGCAGTTGAAAAGTAATTAATGTAATATATTAGTAGTCTGGGAAAAAAACCTAAATAACTCTCTAACAGTGATGAGAATGCAAAATATAACCTTACTATATGCATTATAAAAGTCACACAATAGACAATAAAAGACAGGTTTCTAAAATCATTTTGTTCATACAAAGCCACACACTTCTGCCCTTTCTGCTTTTTGTACAACATATTCAAACATGATCAACAAATCAAGCACCACATTCGGCCTTAATGCACCATTAGAACATGTGTTATCCAGTACTACATGCACTACAACTTGTCATGTAACTGTGGGACCCATTTTTTGCATTTAATCTTGCTTTAAAAATAAATAAATAGCAAAATAAAAACAAAATAACTATAACATTTGTGGTAAAAGAAGTTGCAAGACATGTATCTTAAATATGTGGCAGTAAAATAACTTTCGCATTGAGTGACAATACTGAGTGTAAATATGACCTTGTGTGCAATGTCAAGAAGCTATATCTGTGACACATATGCTAGTACTAATCTTGCTTCTATTTAAATATGAGGGGACATACCTGAAAATGCTCACTACTACTAAAGCATTGATTGTACATCAGTATGGACAGACAGCTGGGACTCAACATGGACACGATGCACAGGTTCATCTACACATAAGATGACAACCTCGCAACAGCAGCAAGGGAAGTTCTTTTGATTGTTGTGTTTGGCTGAACAGCATGACAACAAACAATGGTTTTGTTAAACAACTGCATAAAAGGAAGTCCAATAAGGGGAATAAAGCTATAGATATCTACATAAAAGAGGAGACCCTCAACTGGCCATGAGGGCCTTTATACCATGACCAAGAACTACAGAGGCACTATAGGGTCTCAAATACTGCACATATCTTCAGGTGATCTGCAATTTCAATCTGCTATATCAAGGACTACAGCCAGCCAGCCCATGGCTAACTTGCCTGTACATTTGTATCTGAGTGACAGAAAACAGCATCTACACAGTATTCTGTATTGGTAGCAGTATAAAAAGAAAACCCAAAAAGAAAGTTTTGGGACCTCTTTAAATCAGTAAGCCATGGGGAAAAATGTAAAATTGTAATATTCCACTATACAGCTCTAGCCTGCAGCTGAAACTAACAATAATTTTATGTGGGTTCACAATCTGATTACTTTCCCGGCCAATCTTTTACTCTTTAAGAAAACATTATAAAATGATGAATTTCACACAGCTCGAAGGAATGGTCTTATAGTTCCAACATCCAACAGTCCAAAACCTGACGATGTATCCCTGACTCATGCAAGACATTGCTGAAAATGACAGTTTACTGCAATAGTTACTAAATAATCAACTTTAGGTGTACTTCTGATTCACAGTCCCATGACTCTATGAAATGCCCCATCTCCCAAAGGTAGAAAAAGTAATCCAAAATTCCAGGCGGTAATTTCTGTTTTTTTGGCCTCTACTTGTAGATAATTATTGTCAGCCCTCAAACTAATACATCTGTAAACATTTGTTTTCCCATCAGTTCAGAGTTAAATATTAAACACAAAATAATTCAATTTTCTTTGAAATGAGGCCAGCCCCATTATGGATCAAATAAATATCCCATTCTTTAACTTAACCAAAAGTTGCCTGTCTGCAAGGGCTCCAAATACAGAATATTCCATTTTAAATTCAGGCAACTTGATCATACAAACCTCTGACCAGATACAAAGTACATCACAAAGAAACATCACTCGGATCATTTTGTTGTGTGGGTAACATTGTCCAGCATGCAGAATCTGGCTCTCCAGGTTACACCTTCTTGCAACCTGGTGTCAACTATATAAACAAGGTTTAAGTCCAGTCAATTTCTATACTTATTTTTGTCAGCAAATCATATGCTACAAATGGTATTGTCTGTGTGTCCTTCAGCTGATTTTACTCATTCAAGCAGAGCTCCACTGTTGCCTGAAAGCACATCAGTAATCACCGCAAGGGCTAACATGTTACATCTTTAGAAACCAGGAGAGAGCACTAGTTTTGAGTAAAAATGGCCCCAAAGTCTCACAGCAAACTGTAAAAAAAATGTTATTTTATCGTCTACTGCTATAGGATTATTATTATTTTTTAATATGAGCTTTAGGTTAGCTCCTCAATAGTAAGATTATGCTGCTGTTGATATGCGCTTGCATTCTGGTCATAATTTGTTTAACCTATATTTTGTGGCTGCCATGTAAACCTGTCCTTTAATTTTTAAATGTTTAAATGACTCACATGAGAAATTAAATACCTACAATAAATGAAAATTGTCTTTATAGCCATACTCTACTGAACTAGAATGTCTCAAAGTTACAACAATTAAAATACTAGAAGATGATAATACATACTAATTTTGGCACTGAGTGTTTTGGATTTTATCCAGTCTACTTAAAGCAGGGAAAATGCAAAAAGTATAGAAATATGAAACTTTGCTAGCTGCCCTCTCTTCCTCAGTTATTTCTCCATCAAGGTAATGAACAGCAGCATAAGTGCATTTACAAAAGCAAAATCACACAGTCACATGGGATCAAGACTGTGGAGTTAGGAGGCTATCCTAATGTAAAAATAAGTAAATAAATAAATAAAAAGTCTGCCAACAGCTATGAAGAGTGCTTCAATAATTCTACTCAGAGAATGTGTAGGACTTGTTTTTCTTACCTTGTTACAGTGACGGCCGATGCCCATGAGGAAGTTGTCTGGTTTGATATCTCTGTGGATGAAGTTCTTTGTGTGTACATATTCAATTCTGCTGATCATCTGAAGACGGAAAGAAGACCACAGTTAGACGGTGAATATTATACAAAGGTTTGTGTCCCTTTTTGCTCTCCTTTTAGGCATGATTTGATCATTGACCATGTCAATAAGCGGACCTACATGTCATTAGACTGTAGATGACAAATGAAAAGTATGTGGAGCATAACAACACCACTGCCTGGTCACACAACACTTAGAATGAATGTGCTTATAAGTCAGATCATGCTAGTCAGACACATGCTAGCAGGTTGGATCCAGACACTTGTGAGCTGACAGTCCAGACCAGTAATCTACTGTCCCATTTCAAACTACTGTTATATGCCTGCAGTCATGAATCCATTTCCTACTCGTCATCCATTTTTGTTAGTCTCTGAATTCTGAGTGTGAGTTATTGGCAGAGTATGGATATCCACTATTTAATTATGGGAAGAGAAAATGTTTTATTCATGTGTCATTTCAGCTGAAAATCCCATGATACAATGAGTCACAAAGAGGCAAAATCTTTTAAAATCAGATTAGTCATTGTGATTCACCAATCTGCACTAGAAACTCAGTTTGTATGAACAAAATGTTTTCATTTACAATCAGAATTATTCTGAAGCAATTTTCAGAGTTTTAAATCAAAGTTGCAGTCTTTGGTTTTACTTCTTCGAAATTTTCTGATTAAATAAATGTACCTTTTTTAAGTGGATTGGACAGTGACCATCAATGGTAAAAGTAGAAATGGCCCAGGTTAGCTAACACCCTAACAGTTGTGAACACAGGACGGCAATCCAAGAGGCTGAGTACAAAACACTAAACTCTTATTTAAAAAAAAAAAAAAAAACAAAAAAAAAAAAACAAACAAAAAAAACTAAATGATTCTGGATAAGGATATCAAAACAAATAAAATGAGCAAAATAAGAACCATCTCACAAAAATGATGGGCTACAAGTGTTTTTTCTTATCTTGATGTGTAATCCAGATAGACAAGATTTTACAATTTACATTGCATATTTTACACTCTTTTTGTCTTGTTTTCTTGTGTTATATTTAATGTGTCTTTTATGAATAATTTAAAAAAAACAAAACAAACTAATGTCTAGGATGCTCTCTATATAAAATGCTGGTGACAGGAATGAGCCACAATTTTGCACATATAGGTCAAACTGACTTTCTAGGATGGGACTGGTTTGACAGTCACACATTTTTTTCTACTTTTAAATGGTTAAGTGAACAAAGCCATATGTGTCACTTACCTGGTCCGCAAGCATAAGGACTGTCTTCATGGTGAAGCGACGAGAGCAGAAGTTGAACAGGTCCTCCAGACTGGGTCCAAGCAGGTCCATGACTAGGACATTGTAGTCCTTCTCCTGGCCATACCACCTGGTTAGACATAGGTTTATATTTTTATGCTCTTTATTTTGCATGCCATTTTTAAATCCAACTTTGTTTTGGTTTTAATTTCCCAGTTAAATTATTCTATTTTTATACTTATCTTAAATTCTAGTGACATTCAGTGTGGACAGCAAAGTAACATTTTCACTGTACATTCTTTACTGTACACATGACAATAAAACACTTTGCATCCTTGAACAGCAGTTGTTTAGGTGAGTTTGTGGTGTCTAGGATTGCATGTTGAATGCAAACAAAAGTGTAACTATATAAAGAACCTGCTTTTAAAGCCTTATACTTATGTAAAAGGAAAATCATTTAGGTGGATGTAATAACACTTTCGTTCCTCCAACGCATGGACACATTTGAGTATTGTCATCTAAACATATCAGGCAAACACAGACATTACCAAAGTAAGCAGAGTCTTGTTAACATCAGTCACATTACTCCATCTAGTCCCCTTTTACACTGCGTTCCAAATTATTATGCAAATTGTATTTAAGTGTCATAAAGATTAAATTGTGTGTTTTTCAGTTAAACT
>JAPQRP010000002.1:2698680-2712985 GCA_037367295.1 Apogon hyalosoma
ATCGTCATTTGCATCAAGTATTTTGGAAAATCAAACAAAAACATCATTTGCATAATAATTTGGAACGCAGTGTACACTTTCCTTTAACTCTTTGTTCACACGTACTATGTTTCAACAGAGCTGATCCTACAAACAAAGCTCATCCAATCAACATTTTTTTCTGTTTTTGCTGTCCAACAAAGTATAAAAGCATGATTCAGTCATGGCTCACAAATACTACACCTTGACCAGCTGTAATTTCAAATCTGCTGCACATTAGCACTACCTCATCCTACAATCAAAAAGCCATCTGACAAAATCAACATAAATAAACATCAACAGAATTTGTGTTGTATGTTTGAGCCATACTACTCAAAGTCCTTCTCAGCTTTATTCTGGTTCCACTCTGCACTTAATTTCCTTGTTTGCGAAGGCTGACATTTCACAAAACGTACCATCATTTCAGTGTCTTGTCAGGTAGTATTGCACATGTAGGACATATAGACAAAGGAGCACATTGGAACACATCTAACACAACCACCTTTCCATCTTTGTTTTTTTTAACAATGATGTAAAAGACTGAAGGCTTTCCATTATTCTGACAGATTAAAACACTGGGAATCTTCTACTGCAACAATCACAAACAACACTGTCAATAATGCATCTCCTCTCTGGGTGCAGATGGCTCACTGAAGAGTTACAGACTGGAACGCATCTGTGACCACTATGGGTCACGTAAGGAGGCAGCTGTTCCAGTGCAGAAAGAGCACATGCTGCAGGATTTCCATTGCTACAATGGGGGAGTGCTAGTATGTTTGGGAAATCACACATTCAGTCTTGCTGATGTCTGATTACTTCTCTGATGGAACTAATCCCTGACTTCACAAACTATTAAAGACTTCAGTGTGGTAGCATATCACAGCTTGGGGAAAAAAAAAAAAAAGTAGCCATGAGATGTTGTGTGTCAGAGGGAAACACATTAACCCATTTGTCTAATTATGTAAGACTACCCTGTTCATATTTGCCCATTTATACACATTAGCTACTGTGTTTTATTGTGTTCTTCTGTCGGTGTATAAGAAAAAAATGTGTAATATTGAGGAATTGTGATCTATATTCTTCATCTTCATGCTCTTATGAATAGATGATCTCAAAGTCTCTTCTGGACAATAATAATGGCAGTTACTTGAAGAATAATTGCCATTATAGTACGTCAATTATAAAAATGTTAAATCACATTTTTTATAGGTTAGGGTAGAATCCTGTCCATTGCAATGATCTCAGCCCCTAAACTAGATGCAACCCAACTTTCCTAGAGACAGCTTTAGGTTAGTGTGCAGACTGCTTATAGTGAGTGCAGATGTCAAACAAGCTGTTGCACTTTTGGTAATCACCATTTTTCTGTCTTCCTCCCTTGCTGTTAATGTGAGGACACACAGACTCACAGTGGGTAACGCTAGATCATGTTCTCTCCTGTACAAATGCCAAGGTTGTTCGACTTTATCATTAATTACAGTTAAAGCTTTTAGTACAGCTTTTGGATTGTTGAACAGTTCACTATTTGCACACTTGATACTGGCTGTGTGCTTCCATAGACAAACACATGGTCAAAGATGTTGCATTTGTGACTTCATGTTCAACAAATGTTTGATGATGACTGCGTTGCACTTGCAACTGGAGTAATGTTTAATCAATCCTATGTCACTGTGCCACCTGTACGTGGACTTAAGTGCCTCCCTACACAACCAGAGTACAAAAATAGAATAGATCTTTATTGTCATTGACTGTTACAGGAACAATGAAAATCATTACAGCAGCTCTGTTCTATTTAGCAGCCGAGTAGCTCCCTGGACAAAATCTGAAGTGGTGGACTGGTCAACAGCAAAGCCACTATCCAAACAACTGAAAAAGTAAGCAGAGCTTACAAATACCCGACCCTGTCAAAAAACACTTTGCCCCTCCTGTTCTCATACCCTGCCTACCCAGGGATTAATTTTGATTGGTAACTTTCAACCTTTTCAAAAAAAAAAAAAAAAATGCAAATAGTGGTACAAAGGCATATGTAAAGAACGTGTGAAATTTGAAAAGAATCGGGTAGACAGTGTCTGAGAAATTGATTGAACAAATTGTCTAAGTTGAAATTTCAAAAATGTGTTAAAAATCCAAACATTTATATTCAGCCATCAACCTGGGCACTACATGTCTCCAAGTGGTAAAGAACATGTGTGTCGAATTTGAAAAGCATTGGGTGAATAGCCTCCCTGGTATATCTATATACCCCCGCCAGCCCAGAGGACGGGGGTAGAACAATAATAATTACCGTATTTTTCGGACTATAAAGGCGCACTTAAAATCCTTTAATTTTCTCAAAAATCGACAGTGCGCCTTATAATCCGGTGCGTCTTATGTATTAATTCTGGTTGTGCTTACTGACCTTAAACCAATTTTATGTGGTACACGGCACTCAAAAATCCATCAAAATGTTTTAGTATGACTTTGGTAAGCTACAAAGCCGTACTGCTTGATGGATTATCGGAGCATTACAGTTACCGTAGTAAGGAGCCTCGCGGAGTAATATGTATTGTGCTTTAACATAACATTATGGTGTGTATAAAATATTGTATGTATGGTATAAAATATTGGTGTTAACAGGTCGTTCAAAGTTAATTTGCGAGCTGCGTGGGAGCATTGGATGACAGAAGGCGAACACACATTCGCCAAGGCAGGGATGCAACGCTGGGCGAGTTACGCCACTATCTGCCAGTGGATCGTAGATGCCTGGGCTAAGGTATCAGGCTCAAGTGTCGTCCGAGCTGACTGTTTTGTTTTGCTTAAAGCGCCTTATAATCCGGTGCGCCTTATGTATGAAAACAGACTCATTCACTGATACTGCGCCTTATAATTCGGTGCGCTTTATAGTCCGAAAAATACGGTACATTGTCTTATTTGGTAAGTGGACTGCACTTACAAAGTGCATTTTACACACCTTCATGGTGCCCAAAGCGCTTTACAAAGCCTCACATTCACCCATTCATGCACACTCATACACCAGAATTTGTTTTCACTATCCAAAACCTTATGTTTAAAGTGCCAAAGAGCTTTCCTCTTGCTTTGGGATTAGAATCACCTGGGCCTGATGATAAAATGTCGATAAAGGATATATTTATATGTGGTGATAATTACATTTGGCACAATATATATTTATATCCCCGAACGCAGTGTCAGGGATATTATGTTTTTGGTCCGACCGCTGGCGGCAGATATCCTTCGTGTTACCACAATAACTTGAAAAATACTGGGTTTAGAAATTCCAAATTTTCCACATCAATCAATATCATGGAGAGGAAGAACTGATTCGATTTTTGGACAATTTACCATTTCTAGATTGGCCACAAGGGGCCACTCAAAAGTTTAAAATCACTAAACACTCTTTTGTTCATATCTCTAACTAGTTGTCTGATTAACTTCAAATCAAGTGCAAATGAAAGGTCATGACCTGGGGATGCCTCATGTCATGGCATCATAGCTGTCTGGTTCAAACTTTTGCCACCAGGTGGCACTTCATGCCTGAAAATTCACCGTTTTACCAATATCTTTGGAACTATTAGTCCGATTCATCTCAAACTGGTGGGTGATATAGAAAAAAAATCATAAAGATAATTTTTTTTCATATCAGCCGATAGATATATAACACGATATAAATCAAATCACTATTTTGAGTCAAGCTTAAATTTTCTGTAACTCATTAGTTAGTTGTGAAGACATCAGAAGGTTATTTTTGATTAAAATATGATTTATTTTCTGTCAGAGGCTGAAGATGACAGATGTGCTGACAAACATTATACAACTGTTTCAGAAATAAAACAGGTAAATATTGTGTGTTTTCCGCTTTAAGGTTTGTGGGGAAAGACAATAAAATGGATAAGGGTGCATAATATATATATATATATATATACATATATATATATATATATACACACACACACACACACACCTCTCTCTCTCTAGATAGATACAGATCCCTGTAAACAGACAAATAAGCAAACAATGCATTATTTTGTGACACACTACATAGGCCCATTTCAATACACAGATGTACCTCATTTTATATTTAGTCTAATCTGTGTGTGATATTTGTCCAATCTGAGTGGTGTAGTGTGTGCAGAAGGGGTTCGTGTGTGTCAGATAAATCTGGTGTTATTTCACTGAGTAGATGGAATGTCATTGAATTTTAAATATATATAAATTTTCTGATCAGCACTTTGCAGATGGTCCCTAAACTAGCGCTCACTAACTGGCTCCACATTCCAGGTAATGCCGTCTATTGATCGTTAAGGACCGTTTGTTTAGATGAAAATGGGGATGTATTTTCCTCTCTGTGTTACCAAAGCTGCATAGAGCCACCATTTGTGTCTCAGTGATTATTAACCGACGATTTATTGAGCCATGAAGTGCAAATCTCTTGCCAACTTTGAGTGTGAGTGTTTGCGTTCTTCACAGTCTACACGTATCTCCATATTGTACTGAAAGGCCCAAACCGAAACAGTTCGTACCCTACTTTTCAGTAACCCGGTCCAATTCTCGGTCTCCTTTCTTCCAACCGAACAGTCCTTACCTTTGGTTGTAGCCTAAACATTAGCCTGTGTGCTCCAGCTGCTCTTACTCCTGTGCTGTAGGTGTCAACCTAACTTGCCGTGGCTCTAGCGTGACTCGTTCAGTGCAGCGCAGCTTAATTATGATTGGCTGTTCTTATGTCGGTCAAAACATACACGAATGAATTTTATCGAAATTTTTATTGAGCACATCTCATATTTCTATCGAGGAAAGTTATATCGCGATATATATTGTTATCATTTTATCGCCCAGTCCTATCTCAAACTAAGTGCAAATGAAAGGCAATGAACTCAGCATGTTTTATGTGATGATGCTATACCTGTGTGGTTCCAATTCTGCCACCAGGTGGAGCTTCATTACTGAAAAATCACTGTTTTTGCCATATCTTTGGAACTATTTGTCCGAATTACCTCAAATCAAGTGGAAATGAAAGGTAATGATCTCAGCATGTGTTATGTCATGATGCTATGCCTGTATGGTTCCAAATTTTGCCACTAGGTGGCGCTTTATGACTAAAAAAATCATTGTGCCATCCTTAATGTTAACACGATAACTTGAAAGATATTGGGTTTAGAAATTTCATATTTTCAAATCAATGAATATCACAGAGAGGAAGAACTGATTTGATTTTAGATGATTTACCATTTCTAGACTGCCCACAAAGGGCTGCTTAAAAGTTTAAAATCACTAAACACTCTTTTGTTCATATCTCTGGAACCATTTGTCTGATTGACTTCAAATCAAGTACAAATGAAAGGTCATGACCTGGGGATGCCTCATGTCATGATATAATAGCTGTCTGGTTAATGATTGGGGGCGTTTAGTTTTGTCTTGTTTTCTTTCATCTTTGGCAATGATTTTTGTTCATCTTTTAAAAATCACCAAAAATATTTCAGTGCATTTTTGATTATATCTGACTAAAGGTACAAAACCAGTCTTGAAGAAGAACCTTTTCGCCACCAATGCAAAATCAATTACAGAACAGAAATCCCGCAGTTCACAAGGGTGGATTGTCCAGTGGAGGGCGAACTGAATGTTCACGGTTTTCCCAAGTACCGTTGCATCCCTAGTAAAAACGTACGCAAACTTTGACTGTGCATGCAAAAACACGTTGCGCCTTATCTAGTAACAGGACGCACTGAGGGCTTTCTCAAATGGGCAAAATAGCTCACGCAACCCATTTGCCTTGATGAATATGCAATTATAGGCGTTTCTGCCAGAATGCGCAAATTTATTGGGAGGAGTAGATGCAAATATTTATTTAGCACGCACAGTGTGATTTACCAAACCTGAAACTGATTGTGGGGGCTGATTCTGCATCTATATTTAGCACGTTTGAAAGGCAGGTTTTAACTGGCACAGCTTTGCACAAAACTGGTTGCAGTTGTTATGGCAAGGATGTGGCATAGGCACAACCAAAGGAAACGCAGGGAATGAATCTGTTCTGATCACATCAACATTTTTGGAATGACAGATGAATGAAGATAAATAAAAAATGGAGACATATGTACCCCCCCACTTTAGGCCAGGACCCAACTTCTGAGAGGCGTCTCTTTCTCTGTGTGTGTTGGTCTCTGTCTGTCTCTTGCAGGGGAGACTGAACAGGACGGGTTCTAGCGCTGCACACACACACAAACAGCACTGTCCACGGTGTTGTGACTGGACTCCTGGACCTTCTATATAAGCACTGATGCAGAGGGTGTTCCCTCATACCCACGGGTTTAAAAGTTTTCATTTCCCATACAGAGCGACATACAGAGAGAAGCTATTTATTTCACTAATAACGCACTTCATCACTGATAAACAAAAACAGAGAAATACCTATCCACCCCTCTGTGTGGAAAAAGAGCAACTTCATATTCATTAGTGCTGGCGTATTTCAGAGCAGTTTTTATTACAGCGTACTGTCTCCATGAGGACAACCAGTAGCACACGCAAAATTCACATTTAAATAGGGCGGTCTCCAAGACTTTGCCCCTGTTGTCATTTGCGCAAGCAATCTTCATTGATCACCGGTGACATGCAAATCAATAGCACGTGCATTTTTTAGTGCAAGCAACCACATTTGCACCCATTATTTGAGATCTTAGTAAATCAGACCCAAATTGTTCATCGTAGCAGCATAAGCTATCAATGCTGGGGTACCCATAAGAATGTATTTTTGTGGGTACCTCAGCATTGATATTTTACATTCTACAATATTTTAAGCCTCAATTATGTATATGTCCATGTTTTAACAACCCTTAAAACACTTTAACTGCTGATTCTTCAAACAGAACACCTTAAATTCATTCAGTTACAAAAGCAAAATACTAACAGTAGTGCAATTAGTTCCAGTAACAATAAGTAAACCTATGTTTTCACTTACCACTTATGTGAGAAATAAAATAGCTGCAATGCATTTACTGTAGTTCCCAGCGCAGACTAAGTAGATCTATATTTAAGACACTCTTATTGAAGGAAGTGTCTCAACAAACATATTTAACTTATTTCTTATAAAAGGCATAAATAGCCACAGTGCATTAACTGTAGTTCAAGTTAAGGCAAGACACTACAGGTGAATAGGGTAAATTTTTAAAATAATAGATATCACCATGAAAACTTCCTCAGTTGATTACTTACACAAGTATGAAAAAAAAATGCATTACAAGTTTTTGAAATTTGTAGGCTTAATTATGCAAATTAAGCATAATTTCATTAAATATGCGCAATTTTGCATACATTTTCAGTAGATAGATCTGAAGATATGATAAAGCCAGGTGCAAATTTATTTTTTCATTTTGTTCACACACAAGATGAAAAAATTACAGAAGGATTTCAGGATATCCGTTTTCATTACCTACGAAATCAAAATATACTGCCCATACCCTTTAAAAAAAATAAATAAATAAATCAATTTTCACCATATTTTTTTTATTAAAATGTCACATAAATCAGGCCAGGAATTATTCATTAACAAATCCCTCTGTAAATATTTTTAAAATACTGCTAAAGTGTTGAACTGGGAAGTTTGGTGTGCGTAGGTGCTACATAGGCTGAGATGTTTCTACAAGAACATGGCAAAAAAGTCATTTTGAGAAAACGGCATTTAAAGATTTACATAGGAAAATTTAATGAATTTCTGTAAGAAACAATTGCTCAAAATCAGAATAAATACTCAGGCCCTTAGTAATAATAATACAGAATATTTCAAGCTCATTAAAATGGATTATTTAATAACCTGGCAGGCATAGAAGGCTTACAAGTGTAGTAACTCAATGAATTAACAATGTGTCATGCACCAAGTTGGGGTCAAAACCCAGGTTAGACAGTTGGATGGACCCAGAACCAGACCAAGAGCAGATGTCACAGCTTTATTATAATAATAATAATAATAATGATGATGATGATATGGACCCAGAACCAGGCCAACAGTAGATGTCACAGCATTCTAAAGTCTTTCCAAAGGATCAATGTTTAGAAATAGACCCGACGCAGCACAATTAGGGAATAAGAAATCGCGCATCAGTTCACTGACATGTGCAAGGTGCATTATCAGCCCTCCCGGTTTCCCAACAGTAGCTTATGGTCAGATGTGCTGCTTCCTGGTTCTTTTTCAGCTCATCCAATAGATTGATTTCGCTTTTCACATCTTGCAAGGCGTAATTGCTGCTTTGTTTTCCATGAATGTCGTGGAGTTTGGAGCATTTTCAGACATCCCGCAGTAAGCTAATGCGGAAGTGTGTCACGTGATGCGTCTGAGCGAATCACATTAGCGAAATCCAGCAGTAGCCAATGAGGTTTCATCATTAGCATTAAATCCCCCCTTGGACATTCACGATTGGTTCCTGATAGAAAGGAAATGTCCTTAAGTGGTATACATAGTGCTGTGCATGAGACTCAGACCTTTCCAACAATACCAGCCATAACAGTGTTCAGTGAACAGACGAAAGACGGCACGCCGGTTGGAATGCTAACTTTTTGGTAAATTCGGGAGAAATTTACTGCCACAAGTGAACAAACTGTAATAAAATAAACATCTTAATGTATATTGTCAATGTTTTCTTTATAGCAGCTTGAAAGAACACATACTGAAGGAGAGAATTAGCCCAAAATTGACCACTGCACGAAAAACCAATGTTTTTGCCTGCTGTGCCTCACCTTAAAACAAATAGTGCCCCAGTAAAGACTAAGGCTGGGTATCATGGTCAATTTCCTTAATTGATTTGATTCATAAGGTTTTCAATTGCTTAATCACAATTTGAGTCAGTATTGATTCAGATTAATTTAGTGACAGTGTTGGGCAAATTACTTTTAAAATGTAATTAGTTACTTTCCCAAAAAAGTAACTGAATTAGTAACGGAATTAATCCTTCCTGACTGGAATGAGTTACCAGGGAAAGTAATTATTGCATTACTTTTTTGAAAAACCTTCAAATATGTAAAAAAAACAAATTTTTGAGCGCGTTTCACGGTTGCAGTTGCATAGAGTAGAACAACATAGACAGGTACTTCATTGAACTTAATATTTATTGGAGTGTGAACAAAATCAAACACATCCCTGAAATAATACAGCAGTTTCATCCTTTGTGGGTTCAACTGCCTCTCCTTATCCTTTGGCAAACAAGTGATCGAACTTTTTCCATCTGGAGGCGACTTCTCTCTGATATTAGTTCTGTCTTAGTGAATACTCCTTCAGATGGAACCGATGTTCCCACTAAACGGAGCGTCTATATCATGACTTTGGTAAAGCTGGGGTACACCAGGGCCTGGCTTTAGCACCACACAAGGGGATCTGCATTTATAGGAAGAAGATGCTCCTCCAGTTAATCCTGCATCTCCACTTTTTACAGTCACTCCTCCCTGATACAGCGGTAACTGTCTTCAGTCCAGTCAGTCGGACTCACTGATAACTCCTCCCCTAAGTTAGCTGCGTATAAAGCTGCATTCAAGTGCATGGGGTGTGCTCCGGACAACTCAAACTCAGAGATGTCAGTCTTTCACGTGAAGGCAGCGTGTACACCTCAGACTCATGGGCACACAGGTGAAGCATGAAGGCAGCGGGCAATTTGAATACAAGAATGGCTCGCAAACAAATCGGTTCTTATTATTCACTTAAAAGAGCTGTTCAAAAGACTCGACTCGTCCACGAACGTCACACCTCTAGTGCCTGGGTGAGAGAGGATGGATAACAGCTGTTAGATATCAGTGCATAGTAACGCGCCACATTTCACTGCTGGCGATGGTAATGGCATTGTAACATTTCAAATAGTAATTAATTAAATTACACTTTACTGAAAAACAATAACGGGGTTAGTAACATCGTTATTCCCAACCCTGTTTAGTGACATCAAACAGTGATTCCTCTGGATTGATCTGCTGGTGTGTGTGTGTGTGTGTGTGGGGGGCCCTCTGCCACACATGTGCAGTTTAGTGGTGCTATCTGTTAGTCTCTAGCACTTAAGAGTTCGGACTCTGGTGTGTGTTTACCGTTTCTGAACAGAACAAGTTCATCCGATGTTTTATTTTTGAAAGAGTGCAAGCTGAATCTCTTCAAAAACTCATTCCACCAGAATCTGTCACATTTTCATGCATCATTTCCATCTGGGTTGTTAACACTGCTATGTGCCTTGCATTGCAGAGCAGGCACATTAAATTCAATTCCCATTGTCCCTGTATATTAGGGCTGGGCGATATAGGAAAAAAAAAAATATCACGATGTTTTTTTTCATATCAGATGATATCGATATGTATCATAATATAAATCAAATTCATCACTATTATAAATCACTTTTTGTCAACCTTAAATAATCTGTTACTCATAAGTTAGATGTGAAGACATCAGAGGGTTATTTTTTTTTTAAATTTAATTATGATTTATTTTCTGTCAAAGGTTGAACATGACAGATGTGCTGAAGAACATTATACAACTGTTTCAGATCAATAAAACCAGTACATATATTTAAAACTAAAAGTCTGAAAAGCAGGCAAACAAAACAGACCATTAAATTTGTTAGTCATCTCCAAATAAAATCTTCATTCCAACAAAGTTCGTGTGGAAAGGCGAGTGTTTAAGTTCTTCACATAGGCTACATGTATTCGTTCGGTACACCTTCATATTGTATTGAAGGCCCTGAACTGAAATGGTTCAGTGCAAACGGGTGCACTGTTACACCCCTACTTTTCAGTAACCTGACTGCCCAAGTTGTCAAATTTTTTTCCCAAGGGAACAGTCATTATCTCTCACTGCAGCCCAAACATTAGCTTGTGTGCTGAGGCTGCTCTTACACCTGTGCTGTGTGTGTCAACCTAACCTGACATGGCTCTAGCGTGATTGGTTTAGTGCGGCACTACTTAATTATGATTGTCTGTTCTTATGTCTGTCAAAACATGGATGAATAAATTCTATCAGAATTGTATGGAGCACATCTCATATTTCTATTATGGAAAAGTTATTTCGTGGTAAATATCATTATCATTGTATTGCCCAGCCCTACTGTATATACGTGATAGTGTGAAGAGACAAACACGAAGCATGAGGAAACAACTTTGGTAAAAAGGTTGCCCGTATAGAGGTGAGACAGGTGGGAGTCAGTAGAGGGCCAGCAGGATAAACAGGTTGGACAGGATCTAACCAGACTGCACTGCAACATAGATATGGCAAAAACATTCAACATACCTCCGTGCTCACATTATAGGAAAGAACGGAAATCTCTGTACTGGGAAAAAAAGAATCTTATAAAAGCTACAAATATTGTGGGATTCCGCAGTACCTCATCAGGTTTATGGTCAGAGCTAGCCAATTTCAGACACAGCAATACATACAGTGAGTCAGTACTGAAATCCATTCCAAAATGGGTTTGATTATGTTCCACTATGTAACAGTTCGCCAAACTCTGCATATGTGTACAATGTGTGTTTGGGGTAAATTCTGTCACTGATGTGTCTAAGTAGAATTTGTTTGAATAACCTGAGCAATGTGTATGGTATATATTTCATTTAGCTAGATCTTAGGAGGAGAGCATGTTGTCTGTTGTATGCATTCTGCATCTGAATTTTATCAGATGATCCATCATGGGGTCACATGATGGCTCTAGCATGACTGCAGGAGGGAGGGCTTTAATTTGAAACAATACATTCAAGAAGCAGAGACACAGTGATATCCAGCCAAAGCAATATGAATACAGAGGAAGAGAGAGAAAAGAGAGTTGCATTTAACCAACACCAATGTCTGATAGCTACAAATACAATACCATCAGGGTCAGGAAAAGAGTGCTTCTGTTGAAAACGTTTTTATAAATGCAGTCAACACAGCCTGTAGAAATCAGAGTGCATGCAATAAAACCTAGTGAATGTCCTGTGAAAGTCTATTATCTGCACATTCACATCACTTATTTTTTTTGTTAAATTTTCACATTTCAATCACAAGTGACAGCTAAACTCATTTAGCAATTGTAAAGAAAGAAAATACAGAGGGAAAAAAGATAGAGCAGTGTGTATTTGTAGCCTAGTGGAATCATGCTGAAGGTAGATTTATTTCAACAAACTCTTGCACCCTGCAGCTGTTAACCTCACTCTACGCGGCAGAATAATGAATTACCATCTTGTTTTTAGTTTAAAATGCATTTTCAAGCAAAGGGAAAAAAGAAAAAAAGACCAGTTTTAGGTTCTTTACAAAGTGGTAACAAAGTTTATAAGTCTCACAAAGCTGCACATGTAGCTCATCATTACTGTAAAATAACAGAGATTTGGCTAGTTAGACCTGAGCCAACTAGATGTGGTAGCATGTGTGACATCACTTGCAAGTGCCATAAAAAGACAGTAAAACGGTAGAAGCTGTGAAAAACCAACTATAACAGAGCCCAGAAAATCAGAGCATCTTGCCGTCACTCAATTTATTGGCTTAGCTTAACCATATCCAAAAGTAAACTTCTGAGCGAGAATAGGACAAAATATAATGAATTATTTTAGAAATTCTTCTTGATTGAAACCAAAAGGTAGCTATTAATAAATGGTTAAGAGACTCTACACCTCTGATGGCCCTTGTGAAAAATCTTTCCTGTCATGTTACCTGTCGATTGTATGTTTTGCATGTTAACTCCTTAAATTATCTCTTAAAATCCCTGTTCATTATAGCCCTGAACGCAGTTTTGGGGATATGTTTTTGGTCTGACCATTGCCGCTAGTTCCGCCGCCACCAGATATCTTTTGTGTTAACACAAAAACTTGAAAAATACTGGGTTTAGAAATTCCAAATTTTCCACATCAATCAATATCATGGAGAGGAAGAACTGATTCGATTTTAGATGATTTACCATTTCTAGATTGGCCACAAGGGGCCACTCAAAAGTTTAAAATCACTAAACACTCTTTTGTTCATATCTCTAACTATTTGTCTGATTGACTTCAAATCAAGTGCAAATGAAAGGTCATGACCTGGGGATGCCTCACGTCATGAAATCATAACTGTCTGGTTAAGGATTGGGGACGTTTGGGGATATACCCCTAGCTGTCACTTCCGACGGCTAGTTTTGTCTAGTTTTATTTATGTTTCAATGGGCATAGATATTCCATCCTTCCATTTTCATTATCCTAATTAGTTCTATATAGAACTAATAGTTCTGATAAGATTGATATCTGGACATAAATTTTGTGGAGTCAGTGAACATAAAAACAGATCCATTTTGGCAGATAAATTTTTACCCCTCACTGTTATATAGATGACACGCAACACGCAACTGTATTTATCAATTAAACCTGATCAGACCAAGCAAGTGGATAAACGAAGTGGTCGCCTCCGCTTTGAGTCTGCCTCGAGTATGCACAGACGTCCGGAGTCAAGTACACCCAACTCTGTGGGGGCCTTTAACACACTTCAAATTTCCAACCCAGCTTCTGTGACTGTGTTATATTCTCTGTTGTCTTGTTTACCCCCCCCCCCCCCCCAGCATGTCCTAAAAGTTCTCAACTGGTTCAAAACGCAGTGGCAAGACTATTAACAGGAACTAATAGAAGAGAGCACATCACCCCTGTGCTACAAGTCCTTCCATGGCTTCCAGTCAAGTTTAGAATTAAGTTTGAAATCCTCCTTACGTACAAGACCATTAATGGTATGGACCCTTCTTACCTCAAAGATGCTCTCGTACCACACTATCCTAACAGAGCACTTCGCTCTCAGAATGCAGGTCTAAACTGGTGGTTCTCAGGGTCTCTAAAAGTACAACAGGAGCTAGAGCCTTTAGTTACCAAGCTCCTGTCTTATAGAATCAGCTCCCAGCTAATATTAAAGAGGCTGACAGTCTCTAGTAGAGGTGGGCGATATATATCACCTACGATAATATCGTGAATGTTGATCTGATGATATGCAATTTTACATTATTGAGTATTCATACTGTCTCAAGGAAAACAAACAAATTGTGCACAGGTGGTAAATGAGAGGTGCATGAAAGTCCTCATTTGTCGAACGTGTGCCTCAGAAGCCAATCAGTAGACAGAATTCAGTCTCGTGGTGACTCGGCAGCACTCAAAACAATACATCATCTCATATGGAGGAAATATGCAGGAGTCTCCTGTCTCAGAGGATTATTTCATAGCAAGATGTCACACATCACTAGCCTGGAAATAGTTTGGGTTTGACAAGACTGATGGTCAAAATAATGTTTTATGCAAGCTGGGGCACTGTGTGTGTGTGTGTGTGTGGGGGGGGGGCAACAGACGTTACGACCAAAAAAAA
>JAPQRP010000002.1:2713085-2728239 GCA_037367295.1 Apogon hyalosoma
GGGGGGGGGCAAATTCATGTGGAGGGGGTGGATACAGGTTAGAAGTTGTAAAAATTCCGTGTAAGATCTGCTGTATAATAGAGGAACAAAACCCAGTTGTTGAACGTTGAAAGGATGCTAGGTTTCACTTTTGTTTCACCCCAGCCTTAGTTACGTTAGTTATGGACCGCACACCCACGTATAATTACTGCCCCTACCCCACGTACATTACTACCCCCCCTCTTGTTTTACTGAAGATGTATGAAGCACTTCAAAAACAAACAACAGCTTATGTTCTGAAATGCTGTGTCTATCCATAAATGTCCTTGTAAACAAGTATTTTACAGCATTTTTTTTTACAAAAAAAAAAAAAAAAGACATACAGAAAGAAATTCACGTTTTAAAGGATATCATCAGATTATCGTTATCGGGAAATTTAAAGAATTCAACCTCTCATCAGCTTTCAATGACCAGTCCTATACAAAAAAACGTAAAAAGTAGACCAACAGCTTACAAAAATGATGCACAATGACTGTGTAGACCAGATATATGGGTAATACGAAATAATTAAGCTTTGTTTACAAACTATATATCTCCACTACGCTGCAGTTTACTGTAACTGATGAAACTCAAAGCAAGTGTCATTATAGGAACTCACTTATACGTGTGTCTCTTGCGCACAAAAAAGCACACTTGACAACAAAACCCTGTGTCCTTCAAAAGCCATCAGACAAACAATGTGGGTCTAATTTGTGAAGTTGTGTGCTCAGTTCAGGTTACCACTAAGTCACTTTGCAGTCATTGTCTCCATTCAACCCTGTGCCAGCTGTACTCTATACTGTATAAGGCAGTGCATGTTAGCACTATTAGCCAGATATAGAACAGGGAAGGAAAAGGCTAGAGCAGCCAAATGCAAGGATTTTCTGTCTGTTTCTCTGTGAGCCACTATACACACCCACATACTTTGTCAAGAAAAAAAACCCAGCATTAACAATGTCTTTAAACATAAGTAATTACACTAATATTGTTAAAAACTGACATTCATTTACAGTAAGAACCATTCTGCAACAATAATTGATGTAAAACTTATAAAATGTACTAATATTTCAAGTTAGTATTCCCACCTGTGTATGTTTAGGTCAAATTATACAAATTGGTCATCAAATGAGAAACATAAAATGTGATTCTTTTCAAACTGACAATCATCATGTATCTACAACAGTGAAACTTTGGTGGTAAAATTAATCTACAATAAAATGACATGTTCTGTAAAGGACGTTTGAATAGCAAAGATAAAGTTAAAAGCTGTATTTTGCATAATTTTTGGACAAATATCACAGTAACATTTGGAAAAATGTTACAAGAAAATACAGACAAGAAAGCTTTGTATTTGGTGTAAGCACTGACTTAAAGCAGTCCGCATCTGTTCTTTGATCCAGACAGTATGATGCCCTTAGCCACGTGCCATTTCAATGACTTACAGTAGTTAGTCCATTGGTCACACTCTGCTCTCTGAATTATTTTCTAGTGCAGTTATACTTTTCATTTGGAATTTGTTGAATAATTTTTAGCAAGTCTAAAGCCTTAGCTACTTTCACTTTTTTTTGTATTAGCTCTACCTGCAGTTCACATAGAACACAGGAGAGTGGAAGTCAAGAAAAACAAGATGGCAAACTTTAGCTTCAGGACTATGTTGTGCCTTTAATTGTTGGACCCAGCATGCTCAAGCAGTTTGTGTAATATGGGTAAAGCCTCATTAAAGCTCATATTCCCAGTGCAATGTGTGTATCCATGTCATCAGGGAGTTAATGCTAATATTAACGTAGCCTTTTTTCTTTTTTTTTTTTTACTTGGTGTTCGGTCTGCTACTCCAACCTCTATCATCAGCTATTATCAAAGGATGCAGGTGACAGAAAACAATAATAGAAAGTATCAAAACTAAACTAACTAACCAGTCATACGGTTACATATATTGACCCATGTCCACACAAAAGGGTCACCTACACATCCTAAGAATATAAACATAGAGGGCTTACTGGTTCTTGATGTTTGATCTCCAGAGTACATATGCAACACACACTTGTCTCACACCTGGTGTAACCAAGTTTCACTACTTGCAGTGGAAGAATAGTGTTGGAGCTTCCTCTCCACGAGCAGTCCACATTTGTTAGGAGTTCATTGCAAGCAAAATTTTGCCCATTTTCTCTGTGGTTCATTTCTAAAGTGAGGATGTTGTGAGGTGATCTTGACTAGTTTTTGGTCCTGATTATTGCTTCAACAGTCAACCCCTACAAGTTAAACTGGACAAACCAAACACTTTCGTAGCCAGTTTCCTCATCATGAAGCCAAAGCCTACACTGAAAATGAAGCCTCCACAGAAACATTTTTAGCCAACAACTATGTCTAGAAAACTGATCCTTAATGTTAACTCACCCTGAGAGTACTACAAAAGTAACTGAACAGACCAGGCTTACGCTAGAGATATATCCCCAAATGCCCCCAATCTTTAATGTCATGATGTGAGGCATCCCCAGGTCATGATCTTTCATTTGCACTTGATTTGAAGTCAATCAGACAAATACATCCAGAGATATGAACAAAAGAGTGTTAAGTGACTTTAAACTTTTGAGTGGCCCCTTGTGGCCAATCTAGAAATGGTAAATCATCCAAAATCGAATCAGTTCTTCCTCTCCATGATATTCACTGATATGGAAAACATGGAATTTCTAAACCGAATATCTTTCAAGTTATCACGTTAACACAAAGGATATCCGGCAACGGTTGGACCAAAAACATAATATCCCCAACACTCTGTTCAGGGATATAATAATTTCTTGGAACATTAATGCTACAAACAATATATTTAGTGGTTGTATTTATTTATGGCATTTCTACCATACATCATAATTTTAATAAAATAATTCTTGATGACTGCAGATGAAAAACAACCATTATTCATTTCAATGCTAACTAGACTGAAAGCACCATTTGTAACTGGCATTCAGAAGATAAGTACAAAAATAAAGTGTAATAATCTAAGAATATTGACTGGTCTAACCACATACATACAACATAAACTACAAATTACATTACTTGTCCTCAGATCTACTCTGTACGAGTAAAACTATATAAATTCAGTGTAGTAGAGGAGGAAATTATTGGGTTTCACTTCAACATAATACCTTAGACCTGCTGTAGCAGGATTGTGCTGCCATACTTACTGTAAACTAGTTTGACACGATGCGTGTACACGTTCACATCAATATAGTAGCTGTACTTCTGGATTTGTCCACCATTACCAATCTTTCGTAATGCCTAGATATACAGTCATAATTTTTCAAATAAACTAAGACACAACAGGACTTAACAGTGCTTTCAACTGCTTTGTTCATGTTCAAGAAGACGCTCTTCACAAAGTTATAAACCGCATTATAAAACACAAGCGTGGCTGGTGTCTACAATAAAACCACTTGTTCCGTGACACCCCACAACACTTAGATAAACAGAAAAATATCCTGAGCCACGTTTGAAAAGGGTGATTCATCAATGTGTCAGGCCTGAAGTCACAAGGTGAAAACACTTCTACCGTAGGGCTATGATTGTTGTTTTCGCCTCTGTGCTCCGCCGCCATTTTATAACAGTAGAGGAAGACATATTGGGAGCTAACACAACAAAAGAGGAGCGGCCATTTCCAACCGCACAGTAGCTTTTCCTTACCCCATCAACTGTTATTCAAGACAGAAACGCCTAGCTCCGAGCAACACTAACGTGACGGAATGAAATGCATACAATATATAAAGGCAAAAGAAGACGGAAAATACAGGACGTTAAGTTGAAAGCACCTATAATCGTAACCAGGCGAAGTAACGTTAGGCAGATTAGTAGGCCTGAGGCCAACAGAGCTGCTATCACTACATTAACCATATCTCTTCAGTTCAAATGCCCCACGTAAATATCGGCAATAAACAATTAATGACAGTTAGTAACTACGTTCTGTAAAGACATAAAAAATAATGTTAAGTAAGCATTTGTTCTTACCGTATGTGTGGAATCCCGACACCACCTTGCAAGATTTTGTACAGTTTGCTTTCATATAACAACTGTGGATGTCTGGCTTTCTGTGATTCCAATTTTACTGCTACCTCCTGAAAATGACAAAAAAAATAAATAAATAAATAATTCATGTATCTTGTAACTATCGACTGAGGTCGTCATCGAGACATTTACTTTAACTTTTCAACAAACAATCCAGTTACCCAGTGCACGCTAAATAATGCCAATTTGTGTCAGGTTTTAGCTAACTCCGTTCATCAGTTTGATTGACTGACCACACAAAGCTGTTACGAACAGCCTTACATAGTTCTGAGCCCATCACAGCTTTGTTGTGAAGACAAAAAGCGTTAACACTTCCATCTACTCTTAAGAACTGAACCAAAAATAAGCAGTCATACAGTAACATTAATTTACCTCTCCATTTGTGATGTTAATAGCCAGATATATGTCACCGAAAGATCCCGATCCAATTTTTCTAACAAGCTTGTATTTTCCACCGACGATGAATTCGGCTTTAGAACCACTGCTGCTCGCCATAATATCCAACAAGACAATCTCCACCCAATGCACTTCAAAATCTTTTGCTTGGCAATCTAGCCGAGTCGTCAGCAGAACATACAGAGTCCTGAGCCAGTTGGTGTTGAGCAATTAAGGACTTGCTGTTACTCCAGGTATTGAATGCTAACGTTCACAACAAAGTTGAAAAATAGATGTATCCCGTCGGTCTCCACTAAATTAGTATATTACATGTACGGAATCTTCTTGATTAAAAACCTCTTTTGAGAAACCCGGAATGCCTTGCAGTTCCAAATTATGTACACACAGAATTAAATCCAACGAAACTTAGGGCTGTCTACAACCACCTAGTAACAGCTACCTCGAAGTAGCAGCTAGTCAAATGTAACGTTAGCTAGCGTTAGCATCAAGCTAACATTGTCACAAGGACCGCCGTGAGAAAATGTCCAGACCTCCTCCCTTTTGAGGGGCAAATGATGTCTGTTTAATTATACGTCCGATCGTTCCGTTGCCTTTTATATCTTTTCAGTCCTTGAAGAGCGTTTTCAACAAACTTAAAGGGTCGCGACAAACTGTACAGCGCAACCCACTCACTCCGCCATCTTGTCTTCTCTACCCTTTCTCTCAGCTGGTTTCCGTTGGTAGCGATTAGCTAAGGTTAGAGATCTCAGAACCACTTCAGGGGCCACCGGAATTTATATAACCACCTTAAAAGCCACCGGGGTCCAACACAGTCCTACACGTGACATACAAAATAGAAATATTTTTTCCAATCCCTGCGATGCACCTCATAGACGGGAAGAAATCCAACAGGAAAGTTACGATTCGGCAAATTTATACAACAGATTGGTCCTGGAAAGATGACTACTCAGAATTTACAGAATATGAACTGTCTCGCATTGTTGTAGCGCCGTACACGGTTTTGCTTCACATTTTGTAGTTTCGACTATAAACGAAGAACCACCAGGGCAACTTGGCAGTCTAATTTCCACTGTCTAACTACATATATTATGGTCCATGGTGTAAAATATTTTTACGCAAGGACTATGAACGCACCAAGAGGTGGTATTTACGATTGACGTTTCTCGGCAGTGTCATGCCAACCGTCCCCTCTCTCTCTGCGTTGGTACGTGTGTATTGATCACCAAACACTTTGTTGTTATCGTACATGCTTTTTATCCGTACAGTTTCATCCCGTTTCTACCTTCGCCAAAACATTGGTATGTACTTTCTCCGACAGTTTTCAGCTTAAATTAGACCAATATTTTGTTCACTCAGTATATCCGGAAGTATACTAAAACTGTCGGTTAAAACATAAAGGAAATAGCAGAAAAATCTGTGTGTGTGTTTTTTTTTAAATAGTGTACTGGAATACTTCAGATACCAAACTTAGAACACATGTTTATTATGGTAATTGCCTGTGCTGTGGAAAATTCCGTCACTAGCGCCCTCATGCGGCTCATACCAGAAATTTCCCTACTCATTTGCTTTGTTTTTGTGATTTGTTAGGCTAATATCTCAACCTAAAAGAATAAAAAATGAAATGTCTTTTATCAGAAAACAGTATCAGTACACACTGGTACTGCACAGTTGTATTTATCACTTTTTCTGACTTTTTGAAAAGTGAACACTCGCCCTGTTGACCACTCATCATCTGTTGCTCAGGACACCTGTGTCCTGGCTACCATTGGCATCTGAAGCACTCCACACTTCGCGTCTTGGGAGATGGGCTGCATAGCACTTTTAAATCCCATGTCCCATATGTAAGAAGAAATAGTTTCCTATCCTGTCATAAATTTTAACTGAAATTAATTTTTTTCCTGAAAGCAACAAACAAAAAATACATTTCCATGTATTTCCATTCATGCTATTATGTGAAGGGCAGGTGTTGGTTTCTGGGCATCGGCAGGAGTTGCATATCAGTTATAGTTCAGTATGTTAACTGTCTGAGAGAAAAGACCATAGAGTTATAATATGTTCTATACTCCTCAGTGCACTATATTTGAAATGGTCTGACTAGAAACAAAAATTCTAGCCCCTTCTATGGACTCTGGCCAAACGTACTGTAACAGAATAGATATTCTACAGGCTGAAAACAATCTTAGTTTTCAGTGAGGGAGAGGATTAAATCCATGATTGATAGCTGTACTACGGATCGCTGTTGAGTTTTCATCAGAAATGACCATGTTGATCTACTTACTACAGAACCAACAATGCCGCTCCCTTAACTCTGGGGCATGATACGGGTTCACCTATTTTTATATTTATGGGTTTGATTTGGACTGAAACAAGAAGGAGGGGGTGTCAGCCAGTGTACACAACTGGCTTCCAACACAAAAGAGACTGCTACACATACTTCCTGTAATCACACACAAATCTTAGATTCTGACAAAACAAAGTATTCATAATTCATGTATTTACAGATAAATACATAACTATTGCTGTTCAGAATTACTGTAAGTACAGTAAGATACACTATGTTACATGTGTTTAAGTCAGAGCTGACCTTTGCTCCGGTAAAAGTAAAGATACCTGGGTATAAACAGACTTTGATTGAAGGTGGAATCCTCATTTGTCTTTTATACAGAAAAAAATGAAATACATCTACAAACTCTGAAATGCACGAAAAGAAAGGGCAATTTTTTGTATTCATTTATTATTAATTTACTTGAATGTTTAGAGGATTTTCATCATGTTACATTTTTAATTTTATCTTGTCCTGTTTTTTTATGTCACTTTTATCTGGTTTATGTCTTTAAGTCATTTTTTTTAAAAATTATTATTATTTCTGAGGTTGACATCCAGTGTTTATCATTAGGTGTTACATCATTTACATTGGATTTGTTATGACTTTTAATAGTAAATAAAAGTAAAACATCAAAAACAAAAATTCTCAAGTCATACATAGATGTGTGAAAACTCTCCTGAAGTACAGTAGCAAAGTGTCATGACAGATGAAGAACCCACAAGCAGACTCAAGAGCATAACGGAAAAGGCTCTTTACTGAGCTCCAAAACAGCAAAGAAAAAACACAATAACAGGACACATGGTCAAACACGCCAAGTAGACAGTGCAGCAACAACCATAGAGTGTTGCTGACAATTACCTGGCTGACTGGAAACAGGCAAAGGAGAGGCACATACAAAAAGTAGGCTACTGGTATCTGCATAAAACAAACTGACTGGGAGTGAAGGGTAAGTGAGCTTCAATAGTGAGCGGTGGTTAAGGGCAGGTGTGTTGAGTAAGGAGTGATTAGTGATAACTAGGGTGGGAGTGACAATGTAATGACCCAACACCACCACCGAGAGGTGCCAACAGACTGAAAATATAAAAGATGGAGCTAAATGTGTGGAGGTGACACAAAGTAGTTGGGCTTTGTTTTTGTTACTTCCCTACCAGTTTTAAGCAGTGTGACTAAGCTCTCTTATCTAAAAGTTTTGATTCATTTATTCAACTCAAACACCTGAATAAACTACCACACCAATATGTACAGTGCTCAATGGAGACAAACCCTATATTTATGTCAGTGTTTTATTTGCTGAATGTGTGAAAATGGTTGGACTAAAACCTGATTTCTTTGTTTTTCTAGTCTGCTGTATCCTCCCCCCCCGTGATGCAATCTTTTGACCCTGAAATACTAGTGAGTCAGTTTTCATAAGATAAGCAGCCAATCAGAGGACAACTCCAGCCTGACCCACAGGTTCTGGATAAAGTAAGCAATGTCCTGTGAAAAACACACCTGTTATATTGTACAAGCAAACACTCAGATGAATTTCCTCACAGGAGAAGTCATGAAGCTGACCATGCTGCTCTGCTCTTCCCTGCTGATCTCTGTGTTAGGTGAGTTCATTATGAACAACTACAATGAATAATCAGATCAAGTTTCTGCCCAAGAATGTTTTGTTTTTTAAATAGAAAATATAACTGAGTCAAATTGAATATTTTATAACCAGAAGGGACACTTAAGATATGAGACAATATCTGCCTGTAAGTGTATGTAAGTGACTATTATAAGACAACCTAATCAGACTTATGTTCAAAGTAGCACAAAAATAATATTATATGGCATTAACATGGAACCTCAGACCACATTACAGTTTCCCATAACTACAGATGCTGACAGGATTAAATATTCACATAATTTTTGAAGACTTTGGTAAAAGTGATAAAACAGCTGCATCTCTATTAACACTTTATGCAATAGATTACTGAACAAAAGTTGCCCAAAAAAAAAACTTCAACAAAAGATGTACAATTTTCCAACATGTTCAGCCTTCTACAGAAATGTAAGATCTTTCATCAAGTGTTTGTTACAACAACAAAAGCCAAACACAGAAAGAACAAGAAAAGATGTGGCTGGGCTGCATTCCTCCACACAAAAGTTGGGTCTTACAGTCTCTCAGAAACGACTGGTCTTGTGTAAGGAAAGTAAGGACACATTGCATCACTGTGAAAGGTGGGAGTGGGGTATATGACAAATTATGTAAATTCGTTTACATCGTCACTTCTTCATATGGCGACATTTGTAAATCACAACCTGTTGAGGTTGGGTTAGTTCTTTAGTTGCAGAATTGGATTTTACAAAACTTTGTTCTTTCTACTTTTTACTTTATCACTATAATTAACACCTGATCTCATCAGAAAAAAAAATCTATTTACATACTTCTTGCATGTGCATGTAAAAGTTAGAATTACTCTGTTTAGGTGGGAATGACTTTTTATTCTCTGTTTTGAGCTATTATTTTCCGTCAAAGTCAATATTTCCATTTTAAATCCTAATACTATCCACTGGTCACTATCAGCACCAACTTTTGATACCGATAGTTTGTAAAACATTCTATTTGTGTCATCAGTTAATCACTTTATGTTAAGTTGTATCACTTTGCAAACCAGACAATGTATGCAAATATACTTAGTGCCATTAAAAACTCACAGTCCAAACATGTGGTGCAATTTCCAGAAAATTATTTGCTCAGTTGCCTATTTTGTAAATGTTGCTCAGATGAGTAACACAGTTAATAGCTGTATTTTTTTTTTTCTTTCCCAAAACGCGTGACGTCAGTGTTTGGACTAATCCCTTAATGTCGGACATTGAGTTGAATCTCTTGTCCACAGTCAGTCTGATGGTAACTGTAGGTGTGGTCTATAGTCTATATAAAGGCAGCAAAGAAAACACCCAAATGTGTTTGCAGCTCAAAATGCCACGACTTACGACCCAACAGAGTGAACGTGCCATTGGCCTGTTCCGCAGGTCTGAGCTGTGGTGAAGTCGCTCCATCTGTGCTGTCATCACAGTCCAATCAGTGGTCTGAGTGATGGGATCCTCAGGACAGGATCATCAGACTTAGTTCCATGCGTCACCGCTGCACTGTTTGTTTGGAATCAGAGGTGGACACAGCCCATATGGAATGATGACACTTTCAATTTCTGAGTACCTGTATTCAGTGACTGAATAAACCTGTTCAGTTGATCACTATTTGTCCACATTTCATTCTGTAAAGACCAATGCTTCCCTCTGTAATATGAAGGGAACCACAAACCAATTAATTTAATATGTCTACAAATATACAGATTATTCTGACCTGTGTGTTTTCAATGGCACTAAGTATATGTTCTAGTGGTATAGTGTGAAGACTTTAAGAAATGTATTTTGAAGATTAAGATGACTTTATGGTGAAATGGAAGTTGACTGAGCACAGAGAATCATTTCTAGTGGGAAACCTACTGTCTGTTCTTCCAGACTTTTTTTAAACAGTCCCCTCATTTCATATTCTTGTATATTTGTATGAAATTTATCATAATTTTCCAGTTTTGGCCCAAAATGGGTTTTTATTGTTGTCTATGAATCTCTGTGAACATGTACCAAATTAGAAAAAAAATCTCTCAAATCAATGTGATATCATGACTTGCATAAATATGCACGCCACTTATAACTGGTGTTAATTGGCATGTTATCTGTACACATTACAAGCTTTCCACATGTATGTTCGTGCCACATCAAATACCATGCACTGAAGGTTAGGGTTACGGGTAGGGGTTAGGGTTATGTGAACTGGGAGATCTTGGCATGAATTGACACTTGATCAAATGATGCTGAATAACACGCAAAAGGATGAAAATGTGTATGTATAGCACACCAATTGCCATACAAACTGGCGTGACATACAATGTGATTTCATGAGATCAGTCTCCTCAAATTATTCCTGAGATATTTTCACAATCATCACAATTCACACATCATAATTAGCATACAGATTCTTGAGTTAAGGCTAAAAATGTGCTTTGTAAAATCAAAATGACCATGACCTTTGCCCTTTGGTCACTAAATCCTACTGGTTTCATCTTTGAGTCAAAAGCAACATTTATTCCAAATTTGATAGTCTGTCACATATTCCTTAGATTTTGAATTCACAAGAATTCGGATGGACAGACAGTACGAATAGATAATTCCTCCATTCCTGCCATTAGTACATGGACGAAAACAGCTCCTTACTTTAATTTTAATGCTGTTCCATTCAGGGCAATTATCAGTTACTTTAATTGTAATTTTTAAAAAGATTATAATAGTTTATTTAAATTTAAACTGAAAGACAAAAATGATACACAACAGTAAGACAAACATGTCAAATTCACAACATGATCACATATTCAATATTCAACAAGGTCAAACCAAAGTAATAAAGAAGCAACAGGACAAAAACAAAATAAAAAGAAACAGACGCAGATTGAGAGTAAGAGAGTAAGAGTTTCAAGTCCTGTTGATACTGACAACTGATATGCACATCGGAGTGAAGTTAATGTTTATCATGACACAACACAGTGTCTTCAGAATGGTACAACCATTCACTGTGACCCCACGTTCATCCATGTTTATAAATGTGATAGCTTAGGAACAATTTGAGGGAACTTTTTATAATTTGGCACAAATGTCTGCTTGGACACAGAGATGAACTGACATGATTTAGGCAAACAGAGGTCTAAGGTCAAGGTGATTTTTCCCTCCCACAACTCATTATGGACACAAGTCCTGATACATGAGAGACCCTCATGATTATTTTTGCAAGAACAGATGTGTCCATCTGACTGAAGTGATGGTTCTTGTTATTTTTATCTTTTCAGAGCCTGTACCTTTTCTGTTTTACTGCAGCAAAGAAGTTGAATCAGTCATTATACTGTGACCACAGTGTTTTTATTCACCTGTACTTCTACTAAAGTGATGACAGTGGGGACTTTGCCAGCTCTGTCGTCATGGTTCAGAATAGAATAAGGTGCAGGTAAAAGTAGGGTATGTCCAACAAGTGTAAACATATTTGTGTGTGTTTGTAGTCCTAACACAGAAGGGTTCCGCTGAAGGGGAAAATCCAGCCTCTGAGGCCAGAGAGGTGAGACCCCTGGAGAAACAAGACTCAGTTTGGACTGAGTATTCATGACTGAAAATAACACATGATCTTCTCAGTTATTCTAGTTTTGAAGTCAAATTAAAAGCCAAAATGTATGTTTATCTGATCTAATTCTGTGACTGTGTTTTATGTCTAGCCGAACTGTGAGAAGTATGGACAAACCTGCACCAGGGAGTATGATCCAGTGTGTGGCAGTGATGGGAACACCTACAACACCGAGTGTGTTCTGTGCCAGCAAAACAGGTATGTGTCATACACACACCAACATAAAAGCACACATGCAAATGTACACAAACCCATCAAATCATCCTGCTCTAATCTCCTGTCCTGTTCTTTCCAACAGAGAGCGTGAAATGAATGTCAAAGTGCAAAAGAAGGGGAAATGTCAGGATGACTAATTGTCAGGTGCAGTGTTACACCATCATGCACAGACTCCAGCATTCGTTGTCTTCCTAATAAACCTGTGCACTTCAACATGTCTCCTTTTTGTGTCCGTTTATTAAATTTTTTTCCTGCATATATCACACACATGAACTTAATGTGCCCCTGTGGAGCATCTCAGTTCAGAAAAAAAAAATTCAAGTGAAGATCTAACAACCCCCAGTTCATCAGTAAAAGGCAGCATTGTGTTCAATGTTCAATAGATGGAAAATGTAAGTTCATTTATCTGTTATGAACACTGCTATTTCTAACCTGATTGTTCCTCATAATATGAACAGCTTTGACAGTTTCAGTTGGCTCAAGAATCAATACCAAATTGAATTTGTGAGGTTGTCAGGTTCTGCTGCTATGTTGGAGTCCTGTGGTCTTGATCAAATCAAATCAAATCAAATTTATTTATATAGCATCACATCAAAACAAAAGTTATCTCATGACGCTTCATATTTAGAGCTGGTCTAAACCAGACTCTTAAGTTAATTTACAGAACCCAACAGAATCCTCCAGGAGTAAACACTTGATGACAGTAGCGAGAAAAAACTTCCTTTTAACAGGCAGAAACCTGGAGCAGACCCTGACTCTGGAGGATGGTCATCTGCCTTGACCAGATGGGGTTAAAGAGAAAGGGTTAAAGGAAGAGAAGGGGGGAGGGAGAGAAGGGGAAAACAGGGACACATGGATGCACAGCAAACTGAGCTATAACTGTTAAAAACTAAAACAGCTGGTGTTAGTATAATTACCAATAGCTAGAACAAATGTCCATAACTGAAGTACTACTACTCCAAATACAAGTATTAACAGTGGATATACTACTACTACTGCAACTGTTAGTACAAATAATAGAAACCTCTGCCATCTATGTAATTATATTTTTTAAACATGATTCACAACTATGTGGATAAATGAGTGATGATGATGAAGGCAGAATGCAGGAGATAAATCTCCCACTAGAAGTGGGTGGTACTTTCATTTGAAGATAAGTCCATACATGACTTCCTATCAGTGCACAATAGTAACTATATTGATATCTCTAACCATTTCAAGTCAACAAAAGATGGCCCATTATTAATAAAGGCACAGTTTTAATATTTCAAAAATTGGTCCAAAATTAAAAAATCAAAATTTCCCAAAACTATGAGCAAACTTTCTGGACATTATCCCAAGGAAGCTACATAAAAAAATTGAAATGAATCTAATCAGTAGTTTTGTCAGAAAAGATGATTGACAAAGTTGCTAACAAAGACAATGATGAAGATGACAAAGAGTGATTATGTGTTTTAGATGATCAGTAATGAAAGCGTCAAAATGAATAATTTGTATGCATTCTCTGTATTAGGGAAAATGAAAAGAATCTTTCTTGTGGAAAAATATATTTTGTTTCCTTTTCTTTGTTTTGACAGCAGAAAAGTCAGTCATGTTTTTTTGTGCAGAATTTGATGTTTGTTTTGTGTGTCTTGTAGGTGGTAACTACTGTGCTGCTAGCTGGTTTCTTAGCCAATTAGAACAACTGACATTTCTGGCATTCCCTCCATTCATCCATACATTAGGCATCAAAGTGGATTAATTCAACTCTATTGTAGAGGATTAGATGCTATGCCAATTCATAATGTATTTTTGTTTGAGTTGTGGAGAGACACCAAATTTCTATTCTGGGTCTCAAACCCCAAACCTGCACCTGTGAGAAGTTAAAATATTGTTCTTTATACAGGACTCAGATCAAGTTTTAAGCAAAAATCCTCTTGTTAAATCCTGAGTGCCTTTCTCCTGCTCCAGTGCACTATGCAGCACTGTTACAAAAGGAGTAGGAGTGTGACACAGCAAAAATGCACCTTAAATGGAGATATGGTTCTGTACTGCTACTTAACTTGATTCCAACAGAAGGTGCAGTTTAATTTTAGATTGAACTAAGCAGTGACAGGATAGTAATGTTTGCAGTTGTGGTGACAGAACCAGAGTTAGCATGAAAATTCAACTCTGAACGTCATATTTTTTAACCAGTGGACACATAAATACTGTAATTCATTACAAGTATTGGTTAAGAAGATGGATATTTGATCTGCCAGGAGATAATCATGATGTTCAAGGAATGCAAAAACGTAAAGGTCAAGAGAAATTCATCAGCCAAATATACAAATTATACAACAAACCTAGGTATAATTAAACAACTAACAATACAATAATTAATTGTTGGTTGTTTGGTGTCCGTACGGTCCATCTGTCTGTTTGTTTGGTAAAAGTTATCTTCGCACTAGAACTAGATAACAGACAGAGCTAAGATGATGAAACACTACAGTAGTCTTGACCATGACCTGACCTGTTCATGGTATAAACTTTTGACCCCTGAGGTCAAAAGGTCACATTTCAAAGTTGCAAACACAGTTTCCTAAGCAGGCATACTGAGCCTCTGGAGTTATTCAGACTTGTTCAATTAAATTTTATTGTATAACTGTATTTCCTTTTAGACAGAGATATACTGCATGATGTATTTGAAAAAAGCATTTTTTCTAATTAAAAAATGGTATATGAAGGGTAGTGGGGTTATAGCAGTGGTTCCCAACCTTTTTTGGCTCTGACCCCATTTTAACATTACAAATTTCTGTCAACCCCAGACATTCAAAATGGAGACTTTTTTTTTTGCTAAAATTAATTTGTTTTTGATCATGTCATAGTTTGCTATACTACGTTGCAAATAAAAGCCAGGTGTAGATTACTGCACAAAGGGAGAATTGGATTTTCCTTGGTCAGGATATGTACAGTCAGTCCAGCTT
>JAPQRP010000002.1:2734909-2751140 GCA_037367295.1 Apogon hyalosoma
GAGCAATTAGATCTAATGTTTGTTGCAAAGAGCCTGCTGTATTATCAACAAACTCATCAATTTGAGATGCATTAAAACTGACTAGGTTGGGGGAAGAACCTGCTGTGTAATTCGAAATGCTGTCAATAAAGAATGTTACTGATGAGCAGAATCAATAATGGCATGAGTCTAAGTAAAATCTTATGACCTCCTCTCCCACTGTCTAAGCCACAAGTTCTTATTAAATGAAAACACACAACAGTGGCGTAACCAAACATTGTTATTTTATTATCTTAAAAAGTAACACAATTCCCATTGGGTATCACATACACTACAACAACAGTAACACCAGTACTACACATCGAAGGGACTTTCAGATATTATAGACATTTTAAAAATCCCTCTTTTTATTGTTTAAATTATTTGACTAGGCATGACAGATAAACATCATTTACAAGTATGACATACTGTCACCATTAGAAACAATGTTATTGTTGAACCTCCATTTTTATAAACCACCGCCAATGTTAAGGGAAGACATTTCATGGACTGTCAGTGTAGAAAAGGGATGGAAGGTTTCAGGACTGTGATTGAAAAGGGAAAGAGGAAGAGGGGGCTGATGGAGGGCCACTGGGCCAGACACTAGTGGGGAGAATTGAAATTAGGGTGACCGGGCGGGGGTCAGTGCAAACATCAGACATAAGGGATAGGACCCATGGACTTCGGCAGACAGGGACTAGAGCCCTATTGCATTGTTGGGAAATTAACTTTACTCCTTACACCTCTGAATGTGCAGTATGAACGGGATGACACTACACGACTAGGACCCAACTCGAGTGGTAAACCCAAGGATAGTAGTACAGTGAAGACTCAAACTACTGCAGGGAGTGGTTAGCACCCTCTTAATGGAACTGGTAGGACAGAATCGGTACTGATAGACTCTTTCAGTACTAACAGAATAGCGGACAAGGCCCACCAGACTAAAATCCTTATGTAGAGGTAGTGTAGGGACTACAACCCTATTGTAATGATGACATAAGGACTAAAGCCCTACGACTGTGGGCTTTGTGATGGATCAGAACCCTACTCTTAAGCTAGAACAGTAGGATAGACAGAAATGTGCCTGTACCCTTAGAGCATAGACAGGAGAGCAAGTAAATCCATGACAGGTAATTAGAAATACTGACAGGTTATAATTGGGAAATTCAAGTCCAAACCTCTCAACTATCATGTGCTGGACTAGAATCTGAAATACTGATGACAGAATGAGAGTTCTGGGCCTTTAAACCCATTGGGACTAAACCCCAAAAAGCAGCAGTGGCATACAGACAGTAGCATAAGAAAACGTTAACTCTATTGTAACATTATAACACTAGAAACATAATCTCTGATGGGAAAAGATGAAGCTAAAGCAAAGGAAGTTAAAAACTAATCACATAGGTCTGTGAAGGTTATCAGTCTGATCCCTGTTGGATTATGAAACTTGTGTTGTGTTGGAACTGGTGCTCTTTGATGGAACCAATTTCTTGCTAAATATATTTTACAAATACCCTACAATGCAGCATGTATAAGCTTAGTTCAGACCAGAGATTCAAGGTTGCAGTGAGATGACCTGGACCATCCCAGCTGGACTCAAACCATCTGGTTTGATGATGGTGTTGCTAGTGATTGAGACTGAACTACTGAACAACAGAACTGCACTGGCAATAGTATGAAGAGATTTTCAACCCTCTTTTTTCTCTTCCCTACTTTCTCAATACCAGAAATGCAGCTCTAGTAAATGCTACTAAAACTATAAAGTTTTAGTTGTATTAACTACAAACTATAGTGAAAATCAACAAAGTATAGAGTTGTTGCTATTGAAACGATACACATCTCATCGCATTGAACTGAGCTGGGAGAATTTCAAAACAGCAGTTACAATTTTTCAGCTCACCATGAATCTTTGGTCTGAACTATGTTTTACAAGTACAGACTTTGGGTAATTTATTACTATATGCATTGTTTTCAAGCAATACTTTGCCTTACAAGTCACCACGATGTCCAGTTATCTGTATACAGTTACTGTATGCAATAAGCATGTACAACTCAACAGTGAGCATGTCATATCTGTTTCTAAGCGAGATGTAAGAGAAGTATGTTGTCTATTTGTCTACTATGTGTGTTTGATATTAGTAAAATAAAGTGCTTTGATTTTTAATATTTGCAAACCTAACTAGTGTTTACTTTGGCAGGTAACTATCTGCGCTGGCCTTTGCCCAATAATATCAGCAATGACAATCCAACAGTCTTTTACAAAACACAACTTGACTATTACAGCGTTGTATTGTTAATCAGTTTAATATTACAAAGTATCAGAATCTGCTGTGGTCAGCTTAGTCTGGACATTGGGTGACTGCTCCTCAATTCAGGACACGAAGCACAAAAGAGGTTGTAGGGGCAGTTTTCACCCAATGGTAATATGTTGCAGAAACCCACAAAGTAGATCATAATTCAATGCTAGATCAGCAACAACTCACTTAGAGGGGTATCTCTAAAAGGAGATTCATACATAAATACTCAACAACTTGATCTTTGAGCATCAATGTTAACTACGCAACCACACCCTGTCTAAAACATACACCTAGAGATGCAAACTGTTCTGGAGATGCTAAGTTAACACTAGTGCTGGTATTAGTACATCCTGTTTAACCATGTTTTGAATTTGAATCAGGGGTCCTTATACTTCAGTATATTCAGGATTTGTGAAGAGGTTGCCACTGGTTTTTGGGTTGAAGTTCCATCTTGGGATCAGAGGAAGTCATGGACCACTAGGTGACACAATCGTATTCAGGAAAGCAGGGAGGAAAGTGGGGACTGCTGGTTGGTAGCTGAATCACAATTATGTGCCATTAAAAAACTTTGGAAAAACACAGTCCAGCTCTTTGATGTTACGTATGAGAGTATGGCTATGAACCCAGTTATTGAAAATGGGCCTGATCTATGACGAAAGGCCATTCCTAGGGTTAGGCGTTCATTTGTGATAACTACAGTTACAGTAATGACTAATGGATGGATTATATCAATGATGCATCTTTTCCAGCAACATGGAATTAGTGCTGCTCCAGTGCACACTAATATGTGAGTAGCTTTAAAGGTCCAGTGTGTGGCATCTGGTAGTGAGGGTGCAGACTGCATCTAATCTTTTGATCTAATCAAAAACATCTCATCTCACCACTCCTTTACAAGAGGGTAGAGAAACCTTAGGGATAGTAGATGTGATTAATACTATGGTAACATGTCAGACACTAATGAAAACAAATTCAGTTTCTACAAAAGACATCCCTGTAAATCCTACACATTGCACTGTAAAGGTTTGGGTTAGAGAGGGGTATTAAGCTGATTGAGCTAAGTCTCCAGGAAATTAACTGAAGTTAGTGTGATGGCCCCTAAAAATGAGGGTGCACGGTTGAACGGTTATGTTAATATTTCAGCTAGACCATCACATCCACCAAGCCACACAATGGATGTAGAGGGTATTATGTGGTAAACATAGAAACAAGAGGGTGATCCTCTCAAGAAGTCTCATTGATGAATTTCAGTCTTGGACTTATGCTGTTATAATTGTAATTTTAACCATAAGGTTAGGGTTCCAATGAAAAGGATGGATGTCACAACAACAAATTACTGTTTGAAGGTTGAAGCTTGGCTTTAGGGCTAGTGTTAGAACTGGGTTATGGTTAGGGTAAGAGTTGAGGGAATGCATTATGATCATCAAATCTGAGGATTAGCAGAAGGGTTACTACCTTAAAAGACTAGTTTGTAGGCTAAGGTTAGGCATGTGTATGCGTTGACATTCACAGGCTCAAGGCTGATGACAGTGTAGGACAGGCTGTTTTTGCTCATATGGAGGTAGTTGTAGAGGAGCGTGTGGGATAACACTGGGATGACTAACAGGTCTCTGAGCCTATAGGAGGATGACTGACCCATCAGTGGAGCTATAGGACTGCAGGTTTCTGACCGGGGTCGATCTCACACCTTCATGTGTTGTAGTTTAGAGCTCATCCTGGCCATCTGTCTGTCCATCCGAATCTACTTCCAAATCCATTTCTAGAAGGGTTCATCAATTAGGTCTGCAGGTGAAACCTACTGTACAAGTTTCAGCAGCCATTTCATATTAAATTCACAACCATAGCGGCACTCTTTTTTTTATTATGATTATTATTATGGTCATCCATGACCATAATACATCTTAGCACCAGGAGCGAGACTGGCTCAGGGATTTGATTCAAACTGTTTCAACAAATGAACTATAAAGTAAGGAAAATGCAAACAAAGAAAAAACTCTGAAATTAAAAATAGCAACTAAAGTCATGTCGCTGCTGGTTGCTCAAACAGTGGTGTGGATTAGTTTGGTTCGATCTCTGTTGGAATCTCAGCCACCTCAAGTGCTGTGGCAGTCATGCCCAATGTAGAAAACTGATCCTGAACAGTCTTAGTCAGGTGTTTTCATCCAAGTCTGTTCCATTAGCAGACGTTATCAATCTGAATATAATTGGTTTGGTGTAGGTTCAAGAATCCTACACCTTTTTAGGAATTCAGGTGATCTGCTTCCTGCTACGGTCAAAATGTGAAATTGCACAAAATGCATTGATCAGTACTGTCCACTGGATGCAGCTGTGTCATGTTCAGTTTGTATCAAGTCCCTAAGTTTTACAAATACAAGACAGTTTTTTTAAATTTTTTTTTATTGTCTCATATTTTTACCATTTCACTCTTTAGTCTTTGAGCTGCTTTGTACTCCGTATTATTAAGAGTTGTTCCAAGACTTTTATTGCATTCTTATGTCCATCTCCTTCAATTTGAGAATATACATCAACAATAAGTCTCCAATTAAGAACATAATTTTAACTCAGCTGCTTTGGTTATAGAAAGAGATGCTAAAGTGAAAATGTGTTGAAGGCTTGTAAAACTCCAGAAACATGAAGTGGTATATTTAATAGAACGGAGTGTATTCTGAAAACAACTAAAGAAGAAAGGTTTTTTGAAAAAGTTCTGCTACTATTGACGAAAAAGCAACTACAGCAACTGAGCAATAGTAGCTCCAGCATTTTTTCAGATATTTTCAGAAGTGCAAAAAGATGTCTGCTAGAACAACAGGTAGTGTGCACCAATGAGGAGTGCTATAAATTCTTGTCAGTTTGCAATCTCTACTTCTATTCTGTGCATTATAGCCCTATGTAATTTTGCCTGTGGCACCATCTGCTGGCCACATGGCATCATGTCTTCAGCCCAAACCAGAAAATCTAACATTTGTAATTCACTTGACATGATCTCAGAATTATTAAAATAATTATTATTATTATCATTATCACCACCATCAAAACACAGCCAGTGTCAGTGGTGAAACTGTGTAAATGAGTATTCATTGAATTTCTTGTATGAAATCAATTTGATACATGATGCAGGTACATCAGTCGGACGTGAATAAAAATAAATAAAACAGGAAGCAGATCCATAGTCATAACTTTCATGTCTGAAGTCAACACTGATACTGCCTGAAAAAGGGGTGGACCAATCAGTTTTAGTATTATTGGTAAAGTTTTAAAATACAACTTAATTAAAACATAAAAAATTATATGATTATGTATTTTACATTGCTATCATAATAATGAACTTTTATTAAAAAACACACAATAGTTTGCTGATTTACTTAATTTTACCATTGCACATTTTGATTTTGAAAAAACATTGTATTATAAGTTTTGTAGATGTTCTATTGCTTGCCAAATGTCCACCAGCAGTTATGAGGATTTTCTGATAAACCATCTTCTTTTTGTTACTTGGGCAGCACTGTTCAGGTAGGTGAGATGGGCATCATGGCATCCAACAGATCACACAAATTATTCTACACAAGGTTTTATGATTCATACAAGCCCATATGCCTCCACCGTCTCTTTTTGTGGTGATGGTTCGGGGTTTGAACTCATAGACACTCATAGCATGGCATGAATAAATGTGGAGAAGCGTTGACGAGTAAGAAAAAGGGATCTGGGTCGGTGTGTGTGTACCATCAGTAACAGTAGTGAGCAGAGCCACATCTCTTCAGTGTGTAATACCAGCAGACAGCATTCGAAAAAAGATGCTTGACCTGGAGCAGCTGGAATGGGAGGGAGAATAACATGACCTGAGATTACAGATTATGCACACATAACCCGCACAGTACACAAACAGCACGCACACACACTCACACACATAAGTGAAACGACACAACAGTAGTGTGTAAACTAGAGGCTGTAGAATGACATGGTCTGAGTCCGCCCAGTGGCCTGGTGTTTACAAGTGTGTGAGAAAAAGCAGTTTCCTGGTGGCCTAAATTCCTCTGTTCATATCTGTGTGTGGGTTATGTTAACAGCTATAGCTCCATGTCGGGCCTGTGGCAGCTCCACTGATTCAGTCAGTCTGTTGGTTTAAAGGTATAACAGTCCTTTTGGGGGAGGGGGTATTCTTATTCTCTGACTCCTCCCCACTGCCCCTGCTGCCCACCTTCCTGCCTGCCTGCCCACTGGCTCTTGGAGCAACGCCCCAGCCCTTTTTTAAGTGTTCCTTCCCTTAGACGCTGGTGATCGAAGCAAGGCAGGCGTTGGGCTTTTGGAGTTTTTCTGCCTGGGTACCGGCAGGTTCTGTGATCGCACGGAAGGAGAAAGGGGGACCGTTGGCTGTCGTGATGCCAAGGTGGCCAGGGCTCAGTGCCAGGTTCTGCCGACGATTGCTCTCCACTATGGAAGAGGTGTTCGATGCAAGGCTCTCCCTTGTACTGTAGAGACACAGACAAAAGCACATTCAGAACATGTACAAAGATGTACTGTTGCCTACGAGTGAAACTAAATGTCAGTCCACCTCTTGTTTTAGCTCCCCCCTGAGAGATAAGGGGAGGAGTCAAGGTAGGCATTTAATAAAATGACACATCCTTGTCTCAGATGAGTCATTTGAAAAAAATATCAGTAAAATTAACCACATAGAACGCTGCATCATCTGTCTCGTTTTTTGTTGCATTTACTGTAATATAAACTTATGATTAACTTTTAGTGCAATTCAGTGAGGAATAATGCATCAAGAAGGTTATGTAGGGATGCCATACATGCATTTGATCATTTTAAATAATAATAGTATAATATAGTCTCTGCTGCGGTTTGTATAATCCAAACATGTGTCATGCATATTTTACACTTCTGATCAATAAAAGAAAGGCTCTACAAAGGATACAGCCATTTATAGTTGGTTATATTTATGATAAGCCTCTGCTATCTGTGATCCTGTGAGTAATACGACTAGCCTTGAGACCTCTATAAACAAGCTTCATACCTGTCAGATTATTCATTAAGAGAAGAATTCTGACCTTATCAACAGTTTTTACAGAACTTAAAGACTGATGTCCAGTTACAAACACGAGTCATCAAAACTTAACATCTAATAAGAGCCTTTTCTATCTATAGTCACACAGGACACTGTTGCATTGAAGTAAACACAAAGGCCACTGAACTGAAGTTAGTGTTTATAGTTCTATTTATAAGTTGATGTTTGTTGGAAGTTTGCAAATTCATGAAGGAATGAAAATGTGGATGAGTAGGATAAAGAATATACAGTGCATAATTTTGTTGAATCATTGTCTAGAGGGATATAAAAGTGTCGAGTATGGTATGGAGGTCACACTGCAAAAAAAGGTGTATCTGATTTAGGTGCACATATAGAAGTGTCCCTAAGATTAGATTCCATGTGATGAATTTATTTGACAGGGACAGTGCACATTACTCCTAATTGCTGAAAATGTGCCAGAGTTATAAAAAAAAAACAAACACATGCATCCTATATGAACAAAAAGAGAAATGTGATTTGAGCCACTTTTTGAAACCATTCTTCATCTAACCTGAAAGTTTTAGTTGCTCACTGTCTAATCCTGACTTAGAACAGTAGGAGGGATGTTGTGTCCTGTAGGTCATATTATAAATGAAATGCATTTTCATGTTGAGACATTTTAAATACAGAGAGGAGGGGGATAAAATAGGTTAGGTACTGTCAATATCATAGAATATCACTGAGGTTGTTGAAATTTAGTGCAAAATCATGCTGAACAATTTACTATTCCAAGCTGAGTATATTTACAATGTCCTCCAACATGGCTATCAAATATCATCAAGTCTGGAGAAAAATCACCCCGCCACCATGCTGTCAGTGTAACAGCCCGGTTAACGTGTGTTGCTGTAATACCAAATAGTGCCACAAGAAGGTGCCTCCCATTGTTTTGATATGATGTGTGAGTTCATTCTCTCTGAGAGCACAGTGGTGTGCTACATGTTTGCACAAGTGCTCCCTTTCAGCTGTAAGGGGTGAGTATAGGTTATTCTTTTATACTCCACTGTTACTGTATGACAGGTACACATACAGCCTTGGGAACATGGCATGCATGGTCAACATAGTGTTTTGTATAGTAAAATGTTAGTGTGGAAACCGCCGCTTTGTTGTCTGTTAACCCCCCCAGTCTCTCTATCGCTCCCTCTCTCTTTTTCTCCTCCTTTACCCTCTCTCTTTAATCCCAACTGGTCAAGGCAGACAGCCATCCTCCAGGAGTCAGGGTCTGCTCCAGGTTTCTGCCTGTTAAAAGAAAGTTTTTCCTCACCACTGTCGCCAGTCACAAGTGTTTGCTCCTGGAGGATTCTGTTGGGTTTCTGTAAATTGGCTTGAGAGTCTGGTTTTGACTGGCTCTATATGTAAAGTGTTGTGAGATAACTTTTGTTATGATTCGGCACTATATAAAGACAATTTGATTTATTGATTTATTGATTTGTTGACTGATTGATTGACTCTGAGCAAAGTCACATAACGTCACTTTGTATCATCAACTTGCTCAAAATTCTCAGCATTGCATAGGGATCAAGGGTCATCTTGGAGCTCCCAGTTCAAAAAGTATAAGTCTTGTAAGCCCACATCCCTGTCTTAGAAAACAATTAAATTATTATATATTTTATGTACAATCTGCATCTAACAACTACAGAAAATAAAAGTATAGGGTGTAAGTGAAAGCTAAATTACATCTCTTAAGAGCAAATATAGCCACAAATCATGGTCATCTACTTAATGAGTTCACCTGGATCATTAACTACTGCTCACTTACTACTGCTACCTGTAGAATAATTCTATAGTTGATTAGATGACCCACATTCACTTAGGAAAGATTTGATGCTTTTCCTTTGTGTGGTCCTTGACTACTATACTTGATTTGAGGACCAGGTTCTACAATTTTTAACCATAAATGTAGTACCCCTTAAAGTAGTCATTTGTCACAGAGAAGCTAACATCATCTTACACACAGCACACATGGGAACAACAGGAGAGGCTGTTCTTCACTCTTAGATATATCCTACCATGCATAGAGTGCTTGGCTAAATAAAAATCGAGCTCCATTCTGCATCATTACACATTGATGGTGATGATTCTCTTTGACCAATCAGTAACTTGTAGTGTTTTCACTTCACCTCTAGGAAGCTGAGGCATTACCAAAATAAGTAGCAGGTACCACATACTGTCCACAACTTTGGTCATATGGGAAATTAAAGGTTAGTAGAGTCTAGTCAAGCTCAAACAGAAAAGTGCAGAGAACAGTCTGTTTGAAGCAAACCCAGCATGTTTCTCAATGGTGCGATTTGTTTGGTCAGTTGTGAAAAATATATTATTATTATCGTATTTTATTATATTATAAATATTGGGATGTGTCAGAACACCCATACTAGGTTATATAACAGCTAACTGTAGAGTGTTTCTCTGACAAACACCTGCACTTCCTGACCCCAGACTGTACTCACTCTCTTGACTCCTCAGTAAGACACACCTGACCAAGAAGCAGAGCAAATGTTCAGGTGGTTTGTAGTGCTGTATTGTGGTTTGCTTAAATATTTACTGTGTGAAACACTCCAAATTTAAAAGGGCACCCAAATCAAAAATCTGGACCTTTTTGTAGTCTTTTGTGATTATATAATTGGACAGGTGGCTACTGCATTGAAAATTTAATTTAGACTACAGCTGCAAACCAGTAGAGCTGGATTATGGGTTTGTTTACAATAGATAGTGATTACATTTGTCAAGATGTGCTATGTAGTATGTATGTGCATGTTCTCACCGTGGCGAGTTGAATCCACTGTCAACAGTCACAGAGCTGGAGTCCATACTGTCCAGTCTGGCAGAGTGGGCTGACTGCTGATTCGGACTAGGTTCTGGAAGGTTTTCTTTAGCACCAGGGAAGGTGAGGGTCCTTTCAAACCTCCTCTGTAGGTCCCTTTCCTTCTCTCTCTCCAGCAGCCACTGCATGGTCCCTGTACCCCCTCCCCCCATCCCAACAACACTTCCTCCAGCCTTGTCATTCTCTCCCCGCCCTTTAGTACCTCCCTCGTCAAGTTCATCATCATCAGAAACATTATAGTAATCGAAGGAGGCCTCTGCAGCACTTGTAGTGGGTTCAATTCCCTGTGGGGGAGCAGAAGGCGTAGCCACCAGAGGCTTAGGGGCATCAAAAGCTTCCTGGGAATCAAGTGCATCGCAGGATGATGACAAAGTGGTAGAGGCAAGGGTTGGAGGTTTTCTCAGGGAACTGTAGCCAGGCAAAGGTAGACTAGGAGGAGGTTTGAAGAGTGTGTCTTTACTAAAGATCTCCTTACATTTCTCCTGACCAGAGGAGGCACTATGGGGAGGTCGTCCATTGGGAAGAGGGGATTCGGGAATAGACAGAGGTATCGGAGGCAGGCTGCCACCTTTAGGTCCCACCTTGGCCAAGTCCTCTTTATTTTCTGGGGGATGAGGTGTCTGTCTGTCAAGTTGCCTGTCAGTGCTGCCAAGTTTTAAACCATCATGGCTACTCTTGGCCAAAGTTCCCAGTGGAGTTGCTGTTGTGAGAACAGCCTCAGAGGAACCAGAGCACTGGAAGTAATCATCAGGGACAGGGACAGAGCTGACCAGTGGTTTGGGTGAGTAAGCTGGCAGGCTGTCCCTGCTCTTACTCTTCTCCAAGCTGCGGCCCCCATCCAGCCCCAGCGAGTCCCCAGGCAGCTTAGCTGAAGGGGGTGTGGTACGAGAGTAATGGGAGGAGCTCTGATTGGCTCGCAGGGTTCCATCATCAGTATAGTACCGGCTCCGGTCATCATAATAATTGGGTGGTCCCATCAGCCCAGCTCCAAGAGGTCCTTTGGAATTGTCCATGGATCTGGACCGTTCCTTTGCCTTGTCACTGCGTTCATTCCTGGACTTCCTCTCTTGGGTATGGGAGTGTGAGCGATGGACTTTGGAGTGATGGGCTGATGGACCATGGCTAGGCTCTGGGAAAGGCATCTCCGTCCTCCGTTTGGCAAGCTCACCAGACACATCCCACTCTGGTGTGACGGGCAGGTGGGCTGAATCAAGGATGTTAGGGTTACTGTGTGCAAGGTGAAGACGGGCTCGCTGGCGTTCCATGGCTAGGGCATGCTCTCTCGGTGACCGAGCTAGTGAAGATGAGTAGGCTCTGTAGTCCCTGTCAGTCAGCTCCAGATGGGAACCATCACTGGGCTCACCACGGGACGCCCTTGTCTTACTATGTGAGCGGCTGAGTTTAGTCTGAGACGGCTTCCTGTGTCTGCCTCCACTCCTTCGACTTCTGGAACTCTGATTGGCTGATGATGCTTTACTCCTCTGAGCACGCTCCTCTTCAAGTCGCTTCATTACTGCTGTGTGCCGAGCAAGGTTCTCCACGGTGAGGTCAGGGTTGATTCTGCGGATGATCTCCATCTCCACATGGCGTGGCAGTTGGCTTGGTGCCTCCTCATCACGGAGAGGCCATTCTTCAGGGGGGAACTGTGCTGAAAAGGTGGCCAGCTGCTTGGCCTTGTCCTTCTTAAAGCTCAGACGGAACAACTTAAGGCCAAACTTCCGACTTCCCATGCCACTTCCTCCACCTGTCTGCTTATCTATCTCTGTTCCTCCTCCACCTCCTACCCCGCCACCACCACCTCCTCGATGTTTAGTTAGCGTGTCCGTCTTGAAAGGGAAACTGAGGGTGCTACGGCTCTTTTCTGTGTTGCCTCCTGCTTGTTGAGGAGGCGTTTGTGGGGAATGTGGGGATGAGTATGCTTCCCGATGGTCTTTGGGAGATCGCCGTTGCAAGGTGGTGTGGTGGCTGGGTGGGTCTTCTCCACGGTAATTGTAGAAAGAATCTCCTCCAACTCCACCTCCCCCACTGTGGTTCTGGTTGGCTTTTGGGTGTGTTCGATCTCGTACACCTCCAGAGGTGGACGGAGTGATGGTGCCAGAGAGGGGTGAGGTGCACTGTGTTTGCTGATGCTGTTGTTGGTTCTGATGCTGCTGTTGTTGTTGCTGCTGCTGCTGTTGGTGTCGGTCAGCAGATCGCTCGTCTAAGTGATACCACTTGGAACTAGTGCGAATTAGGCTTGGAGTGATGAAGTAAGTCTGAGGTGTTACAATAAAATATCCTTCTGGTGTTGGGTAGATCTTCCGTTCACGAACCAACATGCTCAGTGTGTGGTGCAGGACCTCTTCTGTTGGTGTAGGAACACCTGCACAAAATCAAGACAAGAATAAGAAAATAAACAGTACATAATGCACACGTTTACAGACCTCTACCTAATAGCTGAGAAGTCGTTTAATATTATAGATATATTGCTTGATATGATACTAAAAATGTCAAAAGAACAAAGCATTGGTGATGTTATACAGTATTTGGTGTAAAAGTAAGATCCAAATCATGATGACTGTGTTCAGAATATGTCTCTGTCCACAAGGGGGTGCCACAGTGTTCTATATTAGGACCCCTCCTTTTTTATAATGTATGACTTAAGGCACAATGTGTCTAATGCTGATATGCATTTTATGCTGATGACAATTATTTACTGCTGTGGATCAACTCTTACTCAAGCCACTGAATACTTGCAGAAAGCTTTTGATGCTGTCCAGCACTCACTCCTTCAGTTGAAACTTGTTCTCAATACTGAATAGACTAAGATAATGCTATTTTTAAATTCTAAGAAGTTGCCTGAAACTATCCCAGTAGTGTCTACTTTTGAGGGAAATGTCATAGAGCTGGTTCAGGTGTATAAGTATCTTGGTGTCTTGATTGATGACTCCGTCACTTTCAGACCCCACATTGAAAACCCGGTAAAGAACTTAAAGCTTAAATTGGGCTTTTATTTTCGAAATAAGTTGTGTTTTTCTTTTGATGTAAAAAAAAAAAAAAAAAAAAGTGCCTTGTCACTGCCACTTTTTTGTTGCATTTCATGCTGCCTCTTGGCCAGGACTCCCTTGAAAAAGAGCTTCTTAGTCTCAATGGGATATTTTTTTCCTGGTTAAATAAAGGTTAAACAAAAAAATAAAAAAATACATGGTACTATGGAGTAGTATTTCTACATATTTATTTTAGAAATTTTACCTTGTTAAGATTTTTGGCCATATTGCCCAGCTCTATCCACAATGTTAGAAATCCCTAGAAATGAATTCTGAAATGTTGATCTCTTGTCCAATATTCATCTTTTGATGTCAAACCCAAATGTTTTAAGTCTACAACAAAACAGCCCAGTCACATGGAAACAGATTTAAAAAAAAAAAAAAATGCTGTTCAACAAAATAACCTAAAGTAACTTGGAAAACATATTTTGGTAGGTATTTATAGGTACTTTGATATGGCAAGAATGATGATTTACTTAAATGATGTTTTTGTAATAAAAATGGCAAAATAAGTCTTGGAACGGATTAAAAAAAAAAAAAAAACCGTCAGTTTTTTTTATTTATGCAAATGGATAAAATGCCCTGTTACAACAAAATTTCACATAAAATACAATTAAATATGTCAACTAATTTGTGTTTCTGACACCAGTTAATGTTGTAGAAAAAATGTGCCATAATTAAAATTTCATTAGGGGCAAAAGAAAGTAACAGATCAAAACAGACTATAGTCTCAAAAGCACAGACTATTTAGTCTTAAGAAAACAAACAGGTAAGTTTCCAAATTACAACTTTATTATATACAACAAAGCTAATATACGGAACAAGCAACTGTGTATAATTAAATTAAGTACCTTGATGTTATTCTTTTATCATACATTGTTAAAAGATTACAGTTTGTGCATTCTGCTGGAACGTAAACATCACTTATCATATACTTAGGAGGGTCAGGGTCAGGGTCAGGGTTAGGGTCAGGGTTAGGGTTAGGGTTAGGGTTAACCCAAACATCCAGTAGATCAGATAAAGTCATACATAGAAGCCTCAACTCAATTCTCTACCTCATTTGGTAAGTCTGAGGAAGCTGCCACTCTGCTGCCACTCTGCTAATGAAACCACTACTTCCTGTAGGTCCCTAAAAGGCCATGAAATAACATCATAGAATAAATCATATATGTATTCTTGAGAGGACATTTTTTAAGAAAACTGTATAAAAAAAATTCAAAATAATTCACCTGAACTAAAATTTCTGTTGGACATGTGCTCAATGTTTTTGTTACATATACCTAATAAATTCTAAAAAGGGAATAAATTTTACTAATTCTGACACACCCTGTTCTTCATCAATACCTAAGTTGATGTTAATTCATATTTTTGCACACTTGGTTAGCTTAAATGTTATGTAACCATGTGTTCAGGATGGCTCAGTACAATTTTTAGTGCATGTAAGACAGTTGTCGGTAACAGATTAAAGAAAAAGACATGCAAAGTTCACATAGTTATCTATAATTTATAAACATTTTGTAAAAAATTACCTTAAAATATGTATAAATATCTTTACTTTCGTAATTTTTATTATCCAGTTCTGAGTAAAACCATTAAAAATTTTTAAAAACCACTAATTTCATGGTAAGGGATCAAATGCCAAAAATCTCCAGGCCCCAGACTTTACATGCAATAAAAGTTACTTTTTGGAAAAGGCAGTATAAAAATGTCAACACAGTATGTTGGATACATATAATAAAAAGTAAAATATGGAAAAAATAACTTCATATATTACATTTTTCAGATATTTAAAAAAAAAAAATTAATTCAATTCTGAGATGTGCTTTCACCCAGCAGATCTGCCCATCTTCATATGGCTGTAACTTTTTTGTCAACAGGAATTTTTCAAAACCAAAAACAGATGAAAAAAAAAAATAGACAAAATTTGCTAAAAACAATTTAGCTATAATAGGATATTGGGGAACAATTTAAATTTTTTACCACACATGTATACCTCCCCTTGACCAAGCCCAAAAAGAAAGGAACTGGCCTCATTGTTCCAGTACTTTTGGAGGGGAGTGTAGAACACTTGTATGAATGTGACTGGATGCAAACACCACACCACTGTGTAGTCAATCATCCTGAACACAGCTGTATATAACCAAGAAGTGTTGTGCCTGAATTAATTCTACATGCATCTTCTCCTAAAACCAACACTATCTTTTTATCTCAGCATCAGCTCTACATTTCTGTCCATTCCATAAACAAAATAATTACTAAAGAAAACATTTGTAGATGTTAAATATATAAGAGTATTTGATACACAAGAAGATTCAGTTCTTTGGTTCCTTTTATGTTCTTGTGCTCTCTCTTCCACTGTCAGTCTGGAGGCATTACTGCCAGTTACATCATAGCAGCCTTTCAGCTCAGCCAGAATGATGCAACACCAAGCAGACAGAAAGACAGACAGACAGACAAGCATGCGCGCACGGGCACACACACAGACACACAAACACACGCACGTGCGCACACACACACAAGCAAGCAAGCATGCACACTCACAGACACACACAGTGTTTGTCCATCCCTTTCTCTGTCCATCTTGTTAATAAGGAGGCTGAGCAGAGGGAAGGTGGTGGGATGTGAAGCAGATCGTACTGGATTCAGAACATGTTAATCCTGCCATCAACTCATTCCCCATCCACAGTGACACATATATCCAGTGGCTCCATATATAGTAGGGAAAAGGCATGAAGCTCATCACTGTTTGCTCCAACGTTCCAAAGGAAACTTGCTGCTGTTATGACTATTACTGTGATAAGATGGTGTGGAATCAGTTCTTCGCAGTCAAATCTAAGATATGTTTACTGTATTGCAAAGCTTTTCTATCTCACCCATCAATACTGTGATGGAAACAATGGCATGCTGGACCTATTTTTATGTTTTTTTATTTTTATGTAGGACAGGCGCTAGAGCCTTCAGCTATCAAGCACCACAACTGTGGAACCACCTCCCTGCCTCGGTCCGGGAGGCA
>JAPQRP010000002.1:2760943-2778008 GCA_037367295.1 Apogon hyalosoma
TTGGTCCCATTGAGATGGAAGATCTCTTTTTCAGGGGAGACCAGACCAAGACAGCAGCGATATAGTCACATAATTACACTTTTACAATAATAAAAGCACTTGCAAATACAGAAAAAAAAACATATACAATCAGTTGATACATTTACAGACCAACAGCTTTGATTCCAGAGTTTTAACATTTTCTTTAAAATCGTTCAAAGGAATCAGTGTTTGGAGATGGAGCTCAGACTGAAGCTTGTTCCAGGCATCAGGAGCTGAAAACCTGAAAGATTTTTTTCCACATTTAGTCCTTATCTTTGCAACAAACAGCTGCAAGGTGTTCACTGAGCAGAGATTGTAACTGTCATAATTCCAGGTTAACAGTGAACATAAAGAAGGAAGTCTCCCCAAAATTGCTTTGTAAATTAAAATATACCAGTGACTGAGCTGACGAGCAGATAATGATGAGCAGTTTACATTTCTCTAGAGAACAGTGATGAGTGAGAGAAGCACAGTTTATAATGAATCTCAGTGCCCCACTGTCCAACAGCTGAAGAGGACGGGCAGGTGCATTCATATAGAGTATGTCTGCATAGTCCAATACAGGTAAAAATGTTGAGTCCACCAATTTCTGTTTTAGATTAAAAGAGAGACGCATCTTGTTTCTATAATAAAATCCTAATAGCAGCTTCAGCTTTATGGCATACAGAATATAACATACAGAATATGCTCCTTCAAAGACAAGTGGTCATCAATTAGGAACCTTAAATATTTAAAAGAAGAAACCAACTCTACTGGATTATGTGTTTTTGTTACTATAATGTCTGAATGAGCAGATCTTATTGTGTTGGACAGAGTGAAAAACATGAGTTTTGTTTTGTCTGTGTTTAGAACAAGTTGTAGATGATTATGTTTTTCCTGTACTCTATCGAAAGCATGCTGAATCTTTTCAAAAGATTTCAAAAGAATGATTTTTCAGACTTAAATAAGAAACCAGAAGAAATAAAATGATTGTTAAAATAATTTAGCATTGTTTTCCTGTCAGTTATCCTGAGACCATCAACTAAAATACTGGGTGGAAGACTGATCTGGTCACAGTCGGCAGATAGAGACTTAAGATTCTTTTTCTTTTGTCTGTATACAGATTACACGTGTAGACATGCACCACACACTGAAATTGACCTTCGGCGTTTAACCCATCACTAGAATATGCAGGAACACACTACACACTGCAGACAAGGAGCAGTGGGCCAGCCCTATCAAGCACCCAGGGAGCAAATGGGGGATTAAGAGGGCACATCAACCAACAACTTTTGGCCAATCCCTGGGAATCGAACCAGCGAGTCTTTGGTCACAAACAGATTCTCCAGCCTTCTAAGGTACAACTTGATGATCTTCTAAAATTTCTTCTGTGGTTGTAGACAAGAAAAATACAGCTTTTGCTTTTCTCAGAAGAAAGGTAAATTTATTCCTCAGTTGACTAAAATTAATCCAATCAGCTTCAATATTAGATTTGCGTTTCCTAGCCCATGCAGTACTATGTTCGTGAAGGACATCTGCCAGGTCTGGTGTGATACAGGGGTTATTACATACTTTGATTCCAAATTTAGGTAGAGGAGCATGTTTTTTACAAAATGAATGACATTTTTAAGAAAATAATCCCAGACTAATTCAGTGTTATCAAACAAAACAATTCTATCCCAATTAAAATTATAAATATCATGCAGAAAGGATTTTTCATTAAAAAAAAAACTTCATATTTAATTTTTCCCACATAAGGTTTACTTTTTAGAATCCCTGTATCTCACACAACTGCTACCACACAATGATCGCTCACATTGTTAAGGAAAACACCTGAAGCAACAAACAGAAATGGCTTGTTTGTTAGGATTAAGTCTATGAGTGTAGATTTGTGAAGGCATTTGAGATTGGGTCTTGTAGGTGAATTAATTGACTGAGGTTTAAGGAGGCACATTCTGCTTTCAGGGGATCAGATATAGGTGTAAGTCAATCACAGCTGAAATTGGCAACCAACAATTATTCATTTTATTTTCAATGGGACAGAATTTTTACAAGTGTGGACAGAGAGTTAATATGAGCAGATGGAGGTGGATAACATCCCACTAATATAATATGATTTGTAGACACTCTTAGTTCAAGAGCTAACACCCCAAGTTCTTTGTTAAGTGTCTCAGATAGTACTACTTTAACATCAAAGATGTGCTTAACATATATAGCCACTCCACCAGATCTTAGTCGATCAGTGCTGTAAGCACTGTACCCATTTATTAAAATATCCTCATCAAGCACAGATTTTTTTTTAAGGCAAGTTTCAGACAAAACAACAATATCTGCATTTGTTGAGTTAAACTGGAAATGATAAAGATGTGGATTAAGAGTAAACTCTGAACATTGATATGAATGATCCCAAGTCCAGATCTAGACTTTAAATACTGCTGTCAAACATTGTGCAACAACAATTGGACCTGGATTTGTCTCAAAATTCCCAGATAAAAGGAGCTATATTACAACCTAAAATCAGTGCATAATGTTACCGTTTAAAACAGGTACTTCTTCATTTCACTGAAAGAGAATACACTCACAAAGGTAGAGTTTACAGAAATAGTAAAATGATCTTTCAGAACCAGTAAACAGTAAGTGTGAACAGACTCATTAGTCATAAGCAGCAATTTTGATATATGTGTAGTCACTAAAGCCCTTGGCAGAGATGAAGTTGAAAGAGTAAGTACAATAGACATTTTGTGGAGATAAATTATATATATCACAATGAATAATGGCATATATAACTGAAGGAGAAAAAGTATAATTGACAGGGCCAGTGTTTAATTTTGTTGACGAATAATTTTCATCAAAGTCTTTGTCAACAACATATTTTTTCTGACAAAAATGAGACGAAAACTAAATAAAAAGTAATTCACAAGAGAAAAAAGACTGACTAAATGTAGTGACACTTTCATCATTGAATAATAACTAGACAAAAAGGTTGGCCAGAGACAAGATCCTGTCAGAAGAAAGAGGAGGAGGGAGGAGTTGAAACTACATCCACGCAATAAGAGGAAGAGGTGGGATAACTTGAGAACAAGACCCAATAGGAAGGTGGAGGAGGCTGCACAAGTTTAGAAGTAGTGAGAGAGAGAGAGAGAGAGAGAGAAAGAGAGACCCTGTCTTATAACTTTTAAAAACCCCCTTTCCCCCCCTCCCCTCATCATTCAGACGTTCTGCCCCCTCATCAAATGAAAGTTTGCGAAGATTTAGGAGGTAGGGAACAGGTAAATGAACGTTAACTTTCACTTTGTCCATCCACGTGCGTGCCACGCATACAAAGTAGGAATGAGGACATATGTCATATCACATGACATATCTGGGAGGCTGCATCATTTGGAACTTACAAGCTATCACTTGCTATGGGCAACTATGCCCCCCCATTACACACCACCACACCAAGACATCAGTTCCACAGTAAACACTCTATTTCCACTGTTGAGCAAATACTCAGTGGAAATTATAAGGGCCTATTGTATTAATATTTTGTTTTATTTGATATAGTTAGTCATTTGCTTGAATAAGTTTGTGCAATTTTTTTTTTTTTTGGAATGTGGAAAACATCCCACTTTGTAATTTTTTGTTTGGTAATATTTAAGTTATTTATATTGTTTACATTTGCTATGGTACAGGTGACAGTTCATGTTTTAGCCCTTGAGTTGTATTCAAAATAAAATGGACACAAAATAACAAACACTTGATTTTTTTTAATTAGTCAACTAATCGAAAAAATTGTCAAAAAATTAATTGTTAGAAAATTAGTCATTAGTGGTAGCTCTATTGAGAAGAGCTCCAATCAGAGCTCAACTTTATGAGCGACGCAGAAGGCACTTACATTTCTTTAGATCTAACCGCTGGCAGTGTGTCAACAGTAAAGCTGCACATGGGAACCAAAAAATCGTATTGTTTGGGAGAAAGAGAAGAGCAGATATATGGGAACATTTTACTTTTGATATTAAGGCCAATTAGACGCATTGTAAACTGTGTTATGCTGTTATTACCAGTATTATTCCGCAGTATTTACTGTTGTTGTCAAGGTTTAGAAATGTGTTTTCAATTCTATGCCATTTTTCTTGATACCAAGTTCAAATCCCTGGCGGCATTATATGTGACATCCTTTGAAATGTTTTTACAGTTTTAGCCATTGAAGTAGTTTCAGGTGAGCACTACTTATAGTTAAATTGGTTTATTATGGCACTGCTGCTTTTACAATCTAAATTTCATGGAGAATGCCATGTGCAGTTTGTTATCATTAATGTACATCTTAGCCGGGGAAAGTAGGACTCACTTCTCATTGTTTTTTCTATTGTAATTGAGATGCCCTTTAATGAAACCTGTGACAAATAAAGATACATTTGTGTTTGAAAGAAAAACAGTGAAATGTATGCGTACTGTGTATTCAAATCTTAATGCCATTCCATAATACTTAGAAGTTTAATTTAATCTAGGTCACAATTATGACCTCAGATACCCTTTATATCATTACATAACAATTCCAACAACTAAATCTATTGTAGAATCTAAGCTATTTAGGTTTAGATGGACTAAACTTTAATGATTTTTAGTTGACTAAAACTAGACTAAAACTAAAATAGTTTGGATGACTCCACCACCAGTCATCTAAACTATTTTGGGGTAGGCCTTTCTGTGTAGGTTCTTTCCGGGTACTCCAGCTACCTCCCACCATCTAAAGACATACACTGATAGGTTAAGTGGTTTAATCTAAATTGCCCATAGGTGTGAGAGTGATTGTTTGTCTCTATATGACTTTGACTCTATAAAATTAAATAAAAAATCATTGTCAAAATTAACACTGGACAGGCCCATGTAAGATCAGGCACAATGTAGTGACTAGAAACATGGTAAGAAATTATAAAAAAGAAAAACAAAGATTTTAAAAAATGGTTTTACCACACAAAATGATGATAGTGAGCTGGGCCTTAAAGGAGGGTAGCAGATCCAACAGTGGACTAGAGGCTAGCAATCCAGGCCAGGCAGAAGGACCAAACTGTAAAGGGCTAGTGGGTGGGGCTTACAGCTGTAGACCACAGGCCAAGGCCAGGCAACTAAGGCAGGTGTAGACAGTTAGCAGCCACATCCACACAGAAGAGCCAGGTGTTAACCTAAAGGGCAGGGCCTATAGCTGGAGGTTAGCACCCAGAGCCAGGTAGGAAAGACGGTGAACCGAAACGGTTCAGTACAAACGAGTGCACCATTACACCCCTATTATATCGCGTTTTTCTATTAGTGCATACTCAAAGCGCGTACAATGGATCCACTATTCATTCACTCTCACATTCATACTCTGGTGTTTGGTAAACTACGTATGTAGCCATAGCTGCCCTGGGGCAGGCTGATGGAAGCATGGCTGCCTATACGTGTCAGCAGCCCCTCCAACCACCACTAAACATTCACATGCATTCATACACCAGTGTGGAGGCAAGGTGAGTTAAGTGTCTTGCCAAAGGACACAACGACACATGACTAAGACAGAGCAGGATTTGAACCGCCAACCCTTCGGTTGTTGGGAGACCCTCCTCCTAAGCCATGGCCGTCTGTAGCTTCAAGGTAGCAACAAACCTCAATACTAACTAGTAGTAACACCACACATGAATCCCACTAACATCTTCATTTATCTTCAGGTTCTAGTAAATCCAAGGTCAGACCAAAGATTCACGTGTTTAGAATGTCACAGGTAAAGGCTGCAGTGTGCTGAAGAACGCTGATTGATGGAACACACTTGTAGCTTTCTGCACATACATTCACCCACTACAGCCAGTGTGTGGCTGCAAAGTTGTTTATTCAATTTCTATAACCTTCATTTGGAAAACAGAGCAAAAGAAAAAAAACTTAAAAAAATGCACAGACAATGATGTTCATTTGCCGAGTACACTCTTTTGTGTTTAAAGTCACTTTTTTGAGCCTATTTGTCTCACTCTTATGAGTGCACTGGAATCATCTGTGTGTCCATCTGTAATACACTAAATAATATATTCAGCAAATACACTCAAAAGAGCCTAGACCTTGTTGAATGTATATGCAGAATGCGCACAAAAGAAATTCAGTGCGACTTTGAGTCTGTGACTCGAAACAACGAAGCCTCATTTGAATACATTTTCAGGAATTTTGACATGCAGTGCAAACGCAAAGCACGCAGATTACCAGGTATTCTTTTACCCAGGTAAGCAAGTTCCTGGTAATAAACATTCCTGGGAATCTGGTGGATAAAGGGACTATTTTGTCACATCCCCAGAGCTGGTTTTAGATATGGTGTATAGTACATGTGTTTCTCAGTGTTTATGGACTGAGGTTCACCTGTTGCCACAAAACACTATATTCAGCTGCTCCACTGGTAAAATCCTGTCTATAGTTTGTTTTTTCTCTGTTTATTAGAGGAGGCACATACTCCTATAAACAGCAGGACTGCTCTGGAAAAAGACAGAAATTCCAAAAACTGTCTGTCACAAGGCTACACAACCAGGACTTATCTTTGTTATCTGTTATCAGAGGAATGGTTCAGATTGCATCATTTATTAAATTAATGACAGCTCTGTCCAAACTTTCCTAATCACTAACATTCATTTAAAACGCAACTGCAAACACAGATTGCATTGTGGGTAGATAGCATTGCTGTTGCAAGGCTAATAAGTACAATTGGAGTCTGTAGTGAATCAGTGGCATCCATACTAAAATGTTCAGTTAGTCCACAAAGTTGCATGTAGAGTTTCTGTTGTTTTGATGCTGTTGATGAAATCATGAGTGGCCAAATGACGACCTCTGACAGTGATGGATTCCTGTAAGCATCTAGTCCCACTTCTGAAATCCAACAAAACCAAAATCACTTACTGCATGTCGAAGCCCATGTAATTCCTTGTTTAATTCTTTAGTCTGTCGACACTAAAGGTGTTACTGTTAAGGTTGCACCAATTCGATATTAGGATCGGATATCGGCCCCAATATCAACATTTGAGCTAGATTGGGGATCAGTAAAAGCAACCGATCTGCAAGACTAATCCTTCCCCTTTAAATTTTTTTGACACGGACTACAACATGCATGCTGAACGTAATTCTAAAAGTAACATGATGGACCCCACCCCACGGACCTCAATCTGTGAGCACGGGGGGTAGAGAGTGATTTATACTGTTGTGCTGTACAACAGTAGTTGCTAACACACCTGTAAGACAATGTCACTTGCCCCCCACCCCCCCAGGCGCTACTGTAAATCAACAATATCGGCTCACTATCGGGTATCAACTGATCCACAAGATATCGGCATCGGAACTGAAAAAGTTGGATCGGTGTATCAATAATCACTGTGAAAATAATATTAGATCAGATGGTCTCATTATAGTAACTCAGACCTACAGGTGTCCAACTGTGCAGTAAGTTATGGACTGTGACTTTATACATACTTTAGTGAACAACAGCACAAAATACATTAGTCATTAATGTGAAAGCTGTGAAAATAGTTTACATTCATTATGAAACTACACTAAGTCACTTTAAAAATGCACAATGCAATTCATTAAAGTTTTACTTTTAATTCATAGACTGTATTTCCAATTATAGTTATTATTCTTATTGCACACATTCTGGGAGACATACACAAGATTTTGAATGGTGAAGTGATGGACACCAAAGTGACGTACAACGTCCGTCTGCGTCATTCGTGCACACAGCATCCTGACTGCCTGATCACGGTTGGCTGCACTCAAGCATGGTGTTTTTGCTACAGACATTTTCCCCATTTTTACTTCAGGGTTTTTATAGGGAGGGTCACACGTGTACAAAGCCTGCACATTTTTGGTTTACAGTTTAGCCCATCCCAGTATTTCACTCCCCTACCCAGTTTGTACACTTGTGAGTACAACTTTCATAATTTGGTCTTTGGTTGAGAAAACACACAATCAGTCAGGCAGAACAGCAGTTTATTTGTGTGTCTGAGAAGCTGTTTAGAGCATCTGAGTAGATCTCATGACAATTCTAGCAAATTTTAAATGTGTGTTTTAAAAGTTGCTTGTATATGATGGAACTGCACTGCACTACTACCACTTATTGCACCCCTGCATACAACAGAGGAGTATCTACAACACAACAGCTAGAATACCTGCATCTAACATTTATCTGGGAGGTTGGATGAAAGACAACTGTAGACTGAAGTATTGATATATTTGTGTGTGGAGACTGTTCCTAAGATACAAGAACAAGTCCTATACTCTGACATCATTTAAACAGGTAACTGTCGGCTGTAGCTACCCTGATTAGCATTTACAATCTCCTATAAACATTTCAAAGGGCCTGTTCACATCTGGTATTAACATGTGTTTTGGGTGACAACAGGTTGATATCTCCAATGAATGTACGTACGAACACACATAATATGCACAAAGATCTCAAACAATTGCTCAGAACACATTCAGAGGTGGTCTTTCAGCAGTGTGGAACCAACTGAATCCAGGTCCACATGGAAGGACCACCTACTCAACTGATGTCGCTCAGTATAAGCACAACAATGTACTCCTTTCTTATCTTACAACACAAGCAATTAATTTATCCAAACGGTGATATCTTAAGGTCTTTCCACATGTCACATGGTCAAATTCCTCTGTCATAGTCTTGGCCTATGACCAACATTGGCTACATCTCCTTATACAATGACTGATTAACCTTTTAGCGGGAAACCTTTTCTGTTTTAAAAAAGAAAATGGCCTGAACAGATTCATGGTGTTACCACTTAACTGATATGTTGATATTGCTGTGTTGTGTTTTCCTAAGGTGGCATTTTTGTCCTGTCTGCCTAGAAAGTGAATTAAAGTTTTAACTTTTAATTTTTTTGAGGAAGTCATATTACTTCACACCACATTTCAATTTAAAGTGTGCCACACCATGGCTCATTTTTTCTTCTTCTGCTTCTTGTTTTCTCTCATTTAGTTAAGTGGCTAATGGAACTACCTCTACTTATTCTATATCTGATTGGTGTTTTCACCTTGAAACTTAAACCCATGGTTCTGTTTGACGTGGAGTAGGACACCCTCTTCTTGCTCTACCTTCAGTCAAAGCTTTGGCTGCGTGGTCCTGTCTGTACGTTCCTATGATTGGTTTGGACACTTGTTCAATTTGATCTGGGATTTGACCATCTCTTTTTTTGAAACCAAGGTTCTGCCATTTGGTCCAGACTGCATTCAGGAGGAGGTTTCACACCTGTATTATGTGACAGAAAATTTAGATAAGGAGCTTTATAGGAATGGAACTGTAATGTTCTTGTTGTTAAATGACTGTCAATAGCTTGCTGTTATTTATTTTAATTGGTCAAAAGGCCCAGACCACCAAAAAAGTGCCTTAAAAGTAGAACAGAATGTGGTTCAATATGATCTGCCCTTTGTGTTTTTTCTGTCTGTGTAGGTCCAGATCATAGAGGGAGGTTTCACTGAAGAGTTGGGATGAATGCACCCAAAAATATATTACGCTACAGATAAAACTGTTTGTAGGTTTAGTTCAGTGCTGGTGTTATCTTCATTATGTAATAACAACAAAAGTATTGACAATTACCACAGCAGTGCCTGAACACGGTAACCAAAAATCCAACTTAACAATAAGAGCAGATTGACCCAGTCCCACTAAGCTAGCACATATACACAAGCACCCAGACATAAACTGTCACTGAGTAAGCAGACACTATCATTGCTGTGGTTTGTGTGCTTTTTTTATGTATTTATTTATTTTTTTATAGTCTGCACCAGAAGGACCATTTCCACTCTAGTCAAGCCAATAAGCTCACTGAGCTGAAGGTAAAGCAGAGCCATTTTGTAGCCCCTACTCACTCCATTACTATTATACTGTCCAAAAGCAGAGTGAGAGAGAGCTAGTGAGGAGAGGAGGAAGAGAACATGATGTGTAGGGCGAAGAGGAGAGTAGAAAAAATAAAAAACTGTGATGCAGAGAAAGACGGAAGGCAACAGGGAACGAAGAGGACAGATTTGTTAAAGTCAAGTGAGTGGAATTGAGTAGAAAGAGTGATAGAGAGAGTGATGGAACATTGATCGGCCATGTCTCTCTCACTGCAGTGGTAGTAAACAATCAGCCAGCCTCCTTTGTCCACAGCACTAAACCACACCCCCTCCTTTTGTCATGCTCTCCCTCCCTCCCTCTCTCCATGTCTCTCTTTCCCCCCTTCATCCGTCCCTCCATTCTTCCATTTTTTAAAGATTTTAAATCCCACGCTAGTGTACATATCTCTCTCTGTGTTACAGTATGTCTGCATCTATCCCTCTGTTGATCTGCCCTTCCTGTCATTCTATGCATCTGTGTATCTGCACAGCTGTGACGCTATGCTGCTAACGCTAACTAGCAGCTGCTGTTAGCAATCTAAAGGGCTAATGAAAGATTGAGACAGATGAAACACTGAGACACAAACTGAGAAATGGACCGGTTCATACCTTGGCTGATGGGATTCCTCTTCTTTAGAAAGAAATAGAATGTGCTTAAAAAGCCAGCGTTGCGTTTGGTTTTCTACGCAGGTCCTTCTCTCTCACACACACACACATTTACACTAGCTCATCTTCCTTTCTCACACACAGACACACACTCTGCTCCGCCTCCCCCCTCCTCCCTCCTCCCTCTCCTTTACACACACACAAACACAGGCGTCGTCCTCCTCTGTTCTCACGCACATACACACATTCTCTCCTACAGCGCTCCCTCCCCTTCTTTTGCACACACACACACACACATAAATGAGCATTCAGTCAAGGGCTTCCCACAATCCCTTGCGCCACACAAAGACAAGGGGGTGTGACCAATCACACACTGCTTCACTCCGCGCCCATAGTTTTTTTTCCCTCCTTTTCTGTGTAATGCCCACAGATACACAAGCTCACAAGCTTGTGGGCAGGCTGCCAAGAGGGTTGCCATGACAACGCATCCCCAGTTGCTCTTTGTTGCTATCACTTGTATGTTCACATGCGCATGCATACACACACAAACATATATACATATTATATATATATGCATATCTATCTATCTATCTATCTATATATACACATAAATACACACACACGCTTTTCCCCTTTCCCCTAAGATATTTCTACCACCCCTTTGCTCTGCCTCACATCTTTGCAAGTGTGTGTATGTGTGTGTGTGTGTGTGTCAGTGTTGCAGTACTGCAGCTGGGTTCTGGTGTGACCCACTTAGAACACTAAGGCTGGATGTAGGACACACAGGCACACATGTACATGCACACATATACACACATCTTCCTTGTATTTTAGGGACATTTCACTGATCTACATTCATTTTCTGGAGACTTTCCCAAACCTTAATCATAACTATGACCAGCCTTACCATAAACTTCCCCTGATCTTTACCTGAACACTACTCTTAACTCTTCATTTTTTTTCTTAAACATACATTTTGGCCACATAAGAGAATTCAGTCCCTACAAATGATCACAGAGACTGAATCATTAAGATAAAACATAGGACATACAAAGCCTACATAATGTGCAACTGTACTATTTTGCAGTACAGCTTAATATCAAAGCTAGTGCTACATATACAGCACGTATATTAAGGTCTTATACCGACTGGATTGTGGTTACAGTACAGAAAATATCCACCTTATGTTTCCTAGCAACAAGAAAGCTCACTGTTGGAATATTTTGTGTTTTAAACTGTATTTATATATGTGGGGAAAAAAAACTTGACTTTTTGTGTCTTTTTAATATCAGATATGTTTATGTGAGGATGTTTTATTTATAATTTTGAGAAGTGTAATAATGGAGAAAATAAGATAAGACTTTACTGATCCCACCATGGGGAAATTTCTTGGTTGATGGTAGCAAACACAAAAACACAAAAATAAAGCTTGTTTCAGACACAGAATACATGACACTGCTGCTTCATCAATATGGTAAGTGTTGGCTTTCTGCCATTCAGATACAGGTCCCTTAAATTTAAATGTACTGTATTTCAGTAGTACTACAATTCTCCAGTACAATACTGAGATTCAAACTGCTTTACATGGTGTAACATTCTTCCATTTGCACAAACAAGCACACATACATTCATACGAGTAGCAGAGCCTGTAGAAGTGAATTGGGATTCAATGACTTGGCCAAGGACACTTTGACACATGGACAGAAACTGGGGATCAAACTGCCAACCACTTGGGTTGTGGATTCACTCTAACTCATGAGCCACAGCCACCACAATAGTACGGTAATATTCCTCACAGCTTCATTCATTCCCTCTAGTGTGGGACAATCTGGTCAAATGATTATATGATTCTATCTTTTGAGGTAGAGTGATGATCCACAACCTGAATAATGACTTCTCACCTCTTACAAAAGGTAGGCAAGTTACAACCAAACAACAATGAATTTACCTCTCATTTTCTCTGGTTTCTGGAGGCTTAGGCTCTGTGTGATGACTATGTTGTTGTTATTTAACTAGAAATTGTATTTTTCCATCATTTTAGACAATATTAAAAGATTGATGCAGCTGCACTGTTTTGATTAATTATCTATACTGAGGCAGCCTAATTTATCCTGCCTGAGTTTTATAATAAATAAAAAATGCATTACACTCTAGTATAACTCAAAAGTACCTGTATAAATCAGGCTGCATGTTGGAGTTCAGAACCTTGACTTGCAGCTGACAAACTTAGGTTTGTCATTATTTTTTCTGTAGCAGTAAAACAATATGTTAAACAATCTCTGCAAGGTAAGGGGTACAAAACCAGAGCATTTTTGTGCAGACAGACATAAAAGTATCAAACTGACAATCTCTTGACCCTGGCAAACTATGCTGGTGACATAATGCTACAAACCATAGGTTAGTGCAACACACTGTGTAAAATACCCTTATTACCCTGGTAAATGGGCCTTTTAAAAGCTGAGCAATAACGTTTTAACAGAACTGTTAATTATTTTTTAATGACACAATCCCTCTGAAAAGCAGATCATGCCAAAACAAGATAGATCACCATCTAAAATCATGATATCATCCAGCCTCAACTCAAGACTATAAAGATGGATGGTGTAGTAGCCTTATAAAAGTGAAACCAAAACTCATAAATCATAAATTCCACCTTCTCCATGTTATGCTATGGGCAGATGTTTCTAACTAACTATTCCATATACGCATCCAGTCAATATTTATCAAAGATCATGAGTACTGCTATTATTGGATGTTATAAAAATGAATGTACGACAACTGAAAAGCTCAATCATGGTCAACTGCATGGCTACAAAATCAGGTGGGCAGACGTGACAGACTGGCAGGTTGCAAACTGCATGATACAAGAAACATGGCAGCTCCCATGGCTGCAGGGTTGGAGAGGAGTTGCTGTCCCAAGTGGAAGAACTTAAGTGTCTGGGGTCTTGTTCATGAATAAGGGAAGGATGGAGCAGGAGACTGACAGGTGGAATTGAGGCAGCATCAGCAGTGACTAAAACGCTGTTCTTGTGTGCTGTAGTGAAGAGGGAGGTAAACCAAAAAGTGAAGCTCTTGGGCAGATCCAGGATACACTGGTCGATCTATGTTCCTACTCTCACCTATGGTTATGAGCTGTAGGTATTGACCAAAAGAACAAGACTGTGGGTACAAGCAACATCAATGACTTTTCTCCACAGAGTGGCTGGGCTCTCCCTTAGAGATATTGTGAGGAGTTTGGCCATCTGGAAGGGGCTCAGACCTGGGAATGCCTCAGATTCCCCAGAGGATGTGGCTGGAGAGAAGGAGGTCAAGGCTCCTCTGCCTAGGCTGCTCTTCCTGTGACATGGATAAGTGGGTGAGCATGCTGGTGGGTGGGTGGGTAGGTAGGTACACTACAGATTATTCAGTTCTTACCAAGATTAAAAACAAACAAACAAACAAAAAAGTTAGATTCAGAAGTGTTAGATAATGTATCTTGTTTTCAGAGTTAATTTCTTATTTTAAGTGTTCATACCTCAGTAGACATGCTTAGCCTATTTCTAGATTTCACAATCTTAATTCAAGAAATCTTGTCAAGTGAAATTATCTAGCTGCATGGACAAATATTTCACTTGTTTTGAGTACCTTTTTCCTCAGATGTAGTGTTTTTATCTTGTTTTTAGACACCCTTTTTTGTAGTGTAGGTAGGTAAAATGGAAACATCATAGCATCTATCTTTAAATCCAGTCAATGATTCAAAATAGCTGAGAAAATCTATATCAAATCAAATTTTATTTATATAGCGCCAAATCATAACAGAAGTTATCTCATGACACTTTACATACTACTATAGATAGGCCACATTTCACACACATGACACCAAGTACATTACAGTATGCGTGTTGTGCTATGGTAAAGTATGGTATAGTAAGGCAGCGGGTCTGAGGGTTAGTGTTCTGTAGGTTCTGTTAGCATGTTGCTGTTAAATGCCACTTATGCACAGACAATATCAGATCATCTTGCCATGATTTAGCAGAAGGTATTGCCTGGGCAAAAGATCTCGTGGTGATCTGTGTGGTTTGCGTTTCCACCTAACCTCAAAGTTTGAGGAAATCTGGCTCTATTATTTCAAGTCGTTGACTCTAAGTCCCACTGAATTTCTTTTTAGAGCTGAAATTATTAATCAATTGACTCAAATTGACTATAGAAATTATTCAATTACAGTTTTCAAGAATTGAAGTTTCGTTTCCTTAATTTCACTGCTGCTAAACACTGGTTCTGCTGTTGTGCTTCACATGGATGCTTATTGTGACGCACATGACACCAGGATCAACACAAACAACATGGAGTGTAGCTCAGATGGGACAAGGACAAACAGGGAGAAAATTCACTTTTCTACATTGGAACTGTCACTTACTCCTTTAAACTTTCAAGCTTTCAGGTTCAGGTTACTTTATTTGTACCCGTAGATAGATTTGTCCTGCATTGAGTTCTCATTCACACATAACATTTAACATTTCATCATTCTGACAAACGACCAGAAACCATGATGAAAAAAGTGCTCCATAGCTCAAGGCTCCACCAATAAACATACAGATCTCCTTAAATACAAAATGACAAGAACAAAAATGAATTTAAAACAAGAATACAAAGAGTTTAAAATCCCAGATACTTAGCTTCAATAACATAATAGAAATAAATAAAGAAATAAACAAACAAGTAGTGCCAGGCACAACAACTCCTGCCCCTTGCACATATTTTTCCCATTATAAGTAAATAAGAAGATTTTAAAAATTAATTTTAAAAAATATTAACTTTGATTTACTGTTCCCAAAATGTAATGAGATCTATTCTGGGTCAGTGGCAATCTATAAAGTCAATTTGGTATGAATTCAACCAATAATTTTGCTGCTACAGATGTTTGAAATTTTGCCCATTATAAGTAAATGGGAGGAGGGTTAAAAATCCATAAAACATTGAAACTTTGACCTACTTTTCCCAAAATGTAATGATGTCTACTCTGGGTCACTAGCAATCTTTAAACCAAATTTGGTATGAATTAACCCAATAGTGTTTCTGCTACAGACATTTGAAATTTCACCCATTATAAGTAAATGGGGGAAAAAAAAAAAAATAGATTTTAAAAATTCATAAAAATTTCACTGGCAATCTATAAACCAAATTTGGTATGAATTCAACCAATAGTTTTGCTGCTAGAGTGTTAAACAACCAAACTAAACAATACCCTTTGCCTCCCCTTTGGGTAGCGGGGTAATAAGGCCTGTGCACAGTATCTAGTTACAGCTTATTCAGCTCTATGATGACAGTAGGAACAAAACTGCTTCTATAGCATTTTGTCTTGCATTTTGGGACCAAGTATCTCCATATGGAGGGGAGAGGCTGGAATTCACAGTTCAGAGGGTGAGTCATTCAAAATAGAAAAGGCAATCCTCTGTAGCTGTCTGGAATACAGGGATGCTGGGGAAAGCTGAGACTCACCAATCAGTCAAACAGACCATTTGACTATTTGGTTGAAGACATTCCTACCTTTTAAGGATAGGTGACCAACCATCACACCAGAAAATGATAGAACTGATTCAATAAAAGCATGATAAAATATGGTCATAATAGTTGGGTCAATATAAAAGTATGAGAGTTTCTTTAAACACTGCAAATGTTATTGACCCTTCTTACACTCAGCTTCACAGTTGGCTACAAACTTCAATTCATCATCAGTGACAGTCTCCAAATATTTCTAGGATTCAACCACCTTATGGGCTGACCTTTAATAAGAGTGTCTTCATGCATGTGGATGTTCGTCCTAAAATCAATCACCATGCCTTTAGTTTTTGCTACATTAATTTGGAGAGAAGACTGTTCACACAGTGCAAGAAATCCTCTACAAAATTCAACACACCAAGTTGTTATTCAGCTCAAAGTGTTCTTGTAGCCTTTTGGTTAGACTGTGAGGTTGGACTGTATTAAAAGCAGAGGGAAAAATCCACAAACAAAAGTGTGGCATGAGTCCCTTTAAGATGCAAACATTTAAAAAGCTTATTTGACAGAGTGAGTGTTGCATCCTCCACTCCTCTGTGAGACCTGTATGCAAATTGCATAGGGTCCAAGATGTGTTCAGTCTGCCTTAAAATTTCAGTCCTGACCAGTTTTTCAAAGATTTTCATGAGAACTGATGTCAGAGCGACTGGTCTGAAGTCTCCAACAGCTCTCCGGCAGTTAGATTTCAGGGCAGGAACTAATACAGCATCTTTCCAGGTGGTAGGTACATGTTGTGTCTGCAGTGACTTATTATAAATGTGGTGGAAGATAGGGCTCAACTCACTGGCATAATATTTTACAATGCATCCACTGATATAACCACGACCATAGGTTGTTTTTTTTTTTGTTTGATTGTTTGAACTGAACAAAAAGCCTTTCTGACGTCTTACAGGCTTTCACACAAACATTACAAATGTTTACCTTTATTTTTTAGTTGTATGCTAGATCCATCTAAAGCTTTTAGTAAGTTGGACCCAAATGTGTTGAAGACTGCAGTGCACATATTGTTTGTAGATGTCATTTGACTGTTTGTTGTTGTTTATAGCTTTTATAT
>JAPQRP010000002.1:2785606-2797480 GCA_037367295.1 Apogon hyalosoma
GTACAGGAGAGAGCCCACAGTACAGGAGAGAGAGCCCCCGGTACAGGAGAGAGAGCCCCCGGTACAGGAGAGAGAGCCCCCGGTACAGGAGATATAGCCCCCGGTACAGGAGAGAGAGCCACCGGTACAGGAGATATAGCCCCCGGTACAGGAGAGAGAGCCACCGGTACAGGAGGTAGCAGGAGATGCAGGCTGTATCTCTGTGCATGTCTCACCTTTGTTGTTTTGCAGTCAAAAGTTACATTTTAGCTCTAAAAGAATGGTGCTACTTAGCTAGCTAGTTAGTCTGAAATGCACTGTGAAGGTTCTGGTTGTTTATAGAGTTAGATGTGCACTTTTTTTGTTTTTACCATATACTATCTTTGGGGTGACTTCCGTCTGGAGCATCAGCTCCAGCATCAGATGCACACAGTGAAACAGGAGCTGATGACGTATGATTATGTGAATAATAATGATAATAATAATAATAATAATAACAATAATAATAATAACAACAATAATAATAACAATAATAATACTAATAATAATAATAATAACAATAATAATAATAATAATAATAATCACTCCACCACCCCTATGGAACTCGATATGAATATGAAATATGAAACATTTCAGTCCAGGTGCACCATATAAGACTTTTTTAACTTGAGCTTTTATTTAGGAGAGTAATGACTGGAAAGTGGAGATAGCAAAGAGAGAGATATATAAGCCAAATTAGCCCGACCCAAATATTTTCAAGAGTACCAGTACAAGTATATAACTGTAATTTAAGTAATAAAGTAATATTTTTCAGGTCTTGAAATAAAAATGTAATGGTGGCCTAAAACATTTACACAGTAAAGTATCTCTAAATAAATTTATATTTGTCCAAAAAGTGGAAAAGCAATTTCTCAGTTTTTGTTAGCTGTTTGTGAAATTGAATGTTCACTCACATCCTGTGCATCTCCTGGGGGCTAAGTCCCCCCCCCCCCGTCCTTAAAACCTAGTGACACCCGATTCAGGTGTATACCTACAGTGATGTTTTTCAACCTCTAACACTCAGTGTGATACCTCTGGAGGCCTATTTGGCAATGATTCATCAGTATTAGTGACACCCCACCCCAAAAAAACCCAAAACTCTTCAGATTTAGATGATCCACGTGGACGGCCAATTTTGAGTTCAAAACGGCAAATTTCGGCAATTAGTTTGCAGGTATGAAACCCCCTCTTCAGCCAGGTGACATTTGTCAGATGGAAACAAACTGATTGTATTTAGAATTTTTGTTAAGTAATATTTTGTCATGAAATACTTCATCAAACACTTCTCCTAATAAGTCAAATCAAAGAATAAATGTTACAGTGATCACAGATTTAAAATAGTAAATGACTGCTGCATGTGTTACTTATCAATCAATTAATCAATCAGTCTTTATTTATATAGCACTTTCCATACAGTGAAATGTAGCACAAAGTGCTTTACATATAAAATCGGTACACCCAGTCACCACCACACACACATATACATGCACACACACACAAATAGAAATAAATAAATAAATAAAAGAAAGAAACAAAACGAAACAGTCTGAACATGGGGGGACCATAAACCAGAAGAGAGGAAGTGCTGTCACAGGGAGCCACCTGCGCCAGGGGAGGCCATCGCTCCAGCAACCCAGCCCCACCAACATGGAGCCGCATCCTGACCAGTGAAGGAGGGCCGAACCACCACTGTATTGCAGTGGCAGTAACCCCCACCCCACCAGGGAGGCGCAGACCCCAAAGAGGCTCCACAGCTGCCAGAGCCCACAGCCGCCCCCTGACGCGGAGGGCCCCCGCCGATGAAACACTGGAGAATACGAATAAAAAGATAAAAAGAAGCACTGGTTAAAAGAATATGAATATAAATATAAAACATTTATGTAAATATACTATAAAGATAAAAACAGAAGCAGTGGTTAAAAGTCAACTTAAAAATTAAAGGGGAACAAGGCAGCATTTTACCATTTTGGTTCTTCTTCGCTGTTTTTCTAGCATTTTTCTCGGCAGAGCTCAGCCTACAGTTTCGGAGGACATATTTACTGTCGTAAAACCCACTGTTAACTCTCTCCCTCCAACCATCTGCATTTGTTTTCAATGAAGCCGGTGATGAGAAGGCAAAAAATAGTGATCAAATATTTACTGGAGCAGAGCAGAATGGGAAACTTTAGCCGGACATTGAAGTTTCGGACATTTGTTTTCACTTCACGCTACTCTTTAGCTCTGTGGCTAATGTTAGCAGCTCGGTGCCAGCAGCTGCTAACCTCAGACCGCCAGTCTCTGTGCACATAACCGGTGTTGTCATTGTGACCCATGCGTCTGGGAAGCCGGGGGGAATGTACAGATAGAAACGCGAGGCTGCATCTGCAGCCACTAGCACCACACTGCTAACATTAGCCACACAGCTTATGAGCTAATCGATGCCCTGAGGCTCGGTCTGCAGCCGCTAGCACCATGCCACCGATGTTAGTTCGTTCATGAACTAATGGTGATGCCCTGGTGTTCTACTGGATGTCTTAGGAACTCTTTTGTTCCTGCTGTTGTTTGTTTTTATAATGAGAACTTTATTGTAAATTGCTCTTGGGCTGTTGCACTGATGTTACAGGGTCTGAGTCCATAGTGATGTTGTGTTTTTTGTTCTGTGTGATTAGCGTTATGAGTCCATGGCATTTCAGTTTATCCATCTGGGGATTAATAAAGTGATCTCTGTCCATCTTAGCTGCACAGCTGAAGAGCTAACAGGCTAACAAACATCAACAACTCCCACCTGTCACCATGTCCCAGTCCCATTAGCGATTAGCACGCTATCATATCGTAGCTAACATTTACTGTACAACAGACAAGTATCATACAACACCAGCTAAGATCGAACATCAAGGCTAATTTTTATGCCAGTCGCTATTCAGATGAAACCAATTACACATGGGTCATATAATGAACTACAAACATCTGACAAAAACTAGATTCAACTGATAAAATTCTGTCTAGTAATAAAAACAGTCTCCTGAGGCAGACAAAGGGCCATCTAGTAAACAAAACAAACATACACCTATGGGACACAAACTACCAGTATTACTAGTGAGTATGCTAACATCTGTGCTAGCCAACAAGTTTCCAGGCATTGTTCATAAAATAAGTTCATAAACAAATAAACACCTTTAGAACCAGTAGCATCATCAAGATCACAAATCCACTGAAACACAGAGTTTAGAGGATTTATCTGTGCTGGCTCTGCCATTGGAAACGCCTGTGAAATGAAGACATGGATGGCTTGTGTTTACAGTTAGCCAGCGGTACCTAGCTGAAGGTGTGTTTGTGTGGTAGTGTTGTAAACTGTGACATTTCTCGTGAGACACGAGATCTTGGACCACTGAGACAAGATCTAGGTGCACAGGACGGTACTAAGAAGTTGCAAATGGCAGATTTGGCGCTAGAGGCACTAGTAGGTGGACGGAGAGCCTCCATTCAATCTATAACAAGCCATTTAACCATCAGAATTACTTTAAAGCTGTTTAATTAAGGTAAAAATTGTGCCAAGTTCCCCTTTAAAAGAGATGGGAATTAAAAATATAAGTGAAAAAAGGAGCATTAGTTAAAACCCAGATTAAAATGGTGGGTCTTGAGCCTGGTTTTAAAAATGTCTACATTCTCTACGGCCCTCAGGTTCCCTGGCAGGCTGTTCCATAGGAGAGGGGCATAATGCTAAAAAGCCGCCTCACCGTGAGTCTTTGTGTTTACTTTTGGAACAATTAAAAGGCCAGTGCCAGAGGACCTGAGGGTCTATGAGGGTTCATATGGTAAAAGCAAGTCTAAAAGATAAGAAGGAGCCATCCAGGTTTTAATATCTAAGATTCAGTTAAAAAGGGCATCAATTGGCCGAGCGTCTTCAGGAGATTTGGCAATGTACAGCTGCATGTCATCAGCATAGATGTGAAAGTTGACCCCATGTCTCCTGATGATATCCCCAAGTGGAAGCATTTACAAGTTAAAAAGTATGGGGCCTAAAATTGAGCCTTGGGGAACACCACATCTAATTTCATGAATCGCTGAAGAGCATGTATCCATACTTACCAGAAATTTCTTATCCGTGCGATAGGATTGAAAACAGATAAAAACAGAACCAGAGAGGCCGACCTGGTGTCTCAGTCTTTTTATAAGAATTGGGTGATCTACTGTATCAAAAGCCATGCTCAGATCCAGTAGCACCAGGACTGAGATCTTGTGTGAGTCCAAGTTACACCTGAGATTGTTGACGATCTTTAAAGAGCCATCTCTGTACTGTGGTTAATCCCAAAACCAGATTGATATTTCTCTGAAACAGTATTTTTATTTAAAAAGTCGGTCAGCTGATTTAAAACAAAACAACAAAATTTTGCTTAAAAAAGGTAAGTTGGATGTGGGTCTGTAATTATTAAAATTATCAGGGTCCAAATTGCTCTTCTTCAGAAGGGGCCTCACCACTGCAATTTTAAAGGTGGTGGGAAAGGTGCCCGTCCAAAGAGAGAGATTCACAATGTTTAAAAGCTCGCCTTGGAAGGATCCATAAAATAACTTAAAAAGTGATGTGGAAATTGGGTCTAAAAGGCAGTTAGTTGAGTTTACTTGGGAGAAAACGCTACCAAGTGTCTTAGCATCAATCAGGGCAAAACTGTCCAGTGTTTCATCGGGTAAAACTAGACCCTCAGTCTGACTAACAATGTTATCCTGGAGAGGTAAAATGCTGGATCTGATAAAATCAATTTTACTTCTGAAGTGGTCTGCAAAACTTTCACACAAGGAGTCAGTTGTAGCAGAGTGTTTATTGAGATCTGGGTTGATTAAATTATTGATTGTGGAGAAAAGGAGTTTGGGATTATTTTTCTGGGAGGAGATTATGTTGGCCAAATATGTGTTTCCTGCTTGCTTGCCTGACTGCCTTGTTGTATGTTTGAAGTTGTTCAAGTAATAATTGATGGTTTATTGTTATTTTGTTCTTCCTCCACTTTCTTTCAGCCATCCTGCATTTTCTTTTCAACATTCGGGTTTCCTCGTTTCTCCATGGAGGTGTAGGTTTTGTTTTCACCTTTTTTGTAACCAGTGGAGCTACCAAGTTGAGAGTTGACTGTAGTTTGTTATTAAAATTTTCACTACTTTAGTGGCACCCAAAAGTGCTTTACAATATCATTCACTGTCACTATAGTGCTGCAACCACAGTTACAAATGACAAGGCACTTGTCAGAAAAGACCCCATCAGAGTTTTGTCAAGAGCTGGACGTGGTAGACAATGCAACCTCTTTCTTCAGCTTTCACTCAGTATCAGGATATTTTTCAAAATGCCAGCATCTCGTCAGCTACCATAAGGTGTGGGTGATCTCAGTCTTAGTGAGCAATCTTAATTTGTCATATGATTTACTTTTCAGAGGGATCATACTTCATGTCATTAACAACAAATAACAATAGACCACTTCGGAGTTGACATCAAAGTCTACGTCACTGCAGTTGCACACTGTGGTGGCAAAAAAACACTGTATATCAATAGAGGTAAATGGAGAGATCAGAGAGAATAGAGGGAAAAAAGGAGGAAAAATGTTTTGCTGTGCTGTAGGCTGTCAGAATCAAAAAGCTAAAAAAAAAATAATAATAAAAAAATCAACCTTCACTTTTACTGAATACCGTCGTTAAAGACACCATTTGAGGCAAACTGTAGACACTTACAGATGCAAGCCATTAAACAGATGGACTGGACTGATGAAAGTGACTGAATCATCAGTGATTTACATTGTTTTAATGCACATCAAACAACACTTACCCAGCCATGCAAGTGCAGTTGGTGGTCAACTTGTTGATGATCACCCACATCTTGTAAAACTGCGTTTTATGTCCCTGTTCTTGTGACTAGGGAGCACAACACTCCTCAACACACCAAAACCATCAGACAATCTCAGTGTTCTGTATTCCAACCTGTTATGTGTTTTGTCCTCTTAAACTGAAGAGTCAAACAGTCACTAATAAATAACAAGGGCTCAATGTCAGTGGCGGCTGCTGGTCTTTCAAAGAGGGGAAGCTCATTGTTGGCTTACATCATAAAATGTATCAATTTATTTATATGTAAATTCTGCCCTCTGTTCCTTTTCAAGAAAATGGTCTCTGACCCTATTGTACCAAGTAGGCGTCTTTTACCCTAACCTAGCCAACAGTATGACTGATTGAATGACCTAATAAAACGATATTAAACTCGAACAAGGAGATGTTGAAATTATGTTAAACTGAAACAAGGAAATACTATGAGTGTGTTTTATTTACAGTGTAAGAAATGAACAAGTAATTTCACCAGGCAAATACCAACAAATGGGTTGCAGTTTGTCTTTCGACTTCGCTTGCAAAATCCGTGATGGGACTGAACTGAGCTGTCAAGTGATGGTGTATATCTCAAAATACCTGTCAATCAAAACAGGATTCAGCCTGATCCTCCCATCATCATGCAGAAGCTCAGTGTCCAAGCCAACCAAGGCCCGCCCACAGCTCCATTCAACCCCAGAGATGCGGAGTGTCCGGGGGCGGGACAAAATCGTGGCATTTATCCAATGACCGTCGAGTTTTGAGGCAATGAAAACACCTGTTCCATGCAGTCCCACTGAAGTGCATGGACCACAGACCGTAGAAGAAAACGGCGCTATGGGAATGGATGAGAAGTTTAACAATGTTGACTCAGTCGATTTGTGATAAGTAGCTGATTCTGAACAAACTCGTCTTCGAGATGAATGTGATCTAACACATTTGTAGTCAATGAAATGTTAACACAACTGTACATATTTGACCATTTAATTTTTGACATTTTAGGGGAAGCTGAGCTTCCCTTGCAGTATTAGAGAAATCGCCTCTGCTCAACATTACCAATGGCTGCGTATGTGATTTTTCTCCTGTGAATTGTGTGAGCTACCACAGTATTCCCACCCTTAAAATGTCCGGTGCAACACTCGGTATTCAATATCCTGGACATGACCACAAAGTACAAAGTTCTAGGCATGGAGGGGGTTCTTTGCCTTGAGCTTTTCTTTAGTGTAAATGCTGATGCTGACTTTTTCAACCAGATATAAACAGATGCTTGGCCACTGTAGCTCCCGCCATTTTGTCGGCTCTGTAACCCACTGAGTCGACAGTGAGTCTGGATCAGAAAACCATCTCACCCCGCTGCTAATGGTCAACTTATCTTTACACCTTGTCTCTCACTGATGGACCATTAAAATGATCGGAGAAGGCCTCTGTGTCTTCCATCACTCTATTTCTGTCCAGATTTTCGCACTTCTGACATCAGCTTCCATGTACTGCTGACACCACAACTGTCACTTTCTGCCACCAGTTAGGCCCCGCCCACAAAATATATCGTCACTGTTTACCAACATCAAAATGGTCTATACTCTTCACACTTTCCTACTGAGCAAATATTCATTTTAAATGGACTGCTTATGAGTGTAAATACAATATTTTATGAAGAGTGTTACCCTAACCTATGAGTTTGTAGCATAAACGTCACTAGCACAACTATTCTGAGTTCAGTTCAGTCCGTTTATAGCAATACTTGAGTGTGTGTCATTGTTCTGATGAGTCCGAGTTCATCAGCTGTGGGTCTGGCTTCTAAACTCTGGCATGTAGTTAGTCTAATTTATATCAGTGCTTTGACTTGTGCCAGAGTGTAAAGGGTTTTTGATTTATCATAAAACTCCAGGGGGAGCAGATTAGACCACAATCTCTGATATGAAATCAAACTCTGCCGCTATATGGAAATTGTGGACTAGTATTTATTCCTTGTAGATATTGTTAAAATGGTACTCTGCTAAACTAATAGAGGGTATGCGTTTATGTCACTATCCCCCTGGGCCATGCCCCTCTAAGTCAGCTTGAGTGGCAAAAACCAACCTCTCAACATCATGGAGTGTAGCAGTAAACACAGCGAGATGGGGGAAAATGTGGAATATGAAGTTAAATCAAGGACCACTGGACCCGACATTGATCTGTACGAGCTACCAAAGAACAAGTGGTCCACAAACATCGACATGTGGCCCAAAATCGCGTATCCTGACATCCAGGATGTAGGGGATCATCGCTCTTTTACCTGAAACAAATATACATGGTTTTATCATCACTGACAACCAGGGTCCAAAACTAGAGCAGAACCAGCTGATCCAAAGTCCATCTACAGTAGACAGTGGACTGATCCAACTTAGTGAATATATGAAGGATCTACTGGGACTGTGGATATTTAAGTCTAGTTACCATCAAATACGTTATACTACACAGATACTACTGCTTTGGACCAGCAGGGTACGAGTTTATTCTTGTAAATTATGTTATTTTCCCCACCTGTTTATAAATTACAACATTATTCTTGTAATATCATGGCTTAAATCTCAAAATATTCCGACTTTTAAATATTGTGATTCTTTTTGTATTTGACTTTATTTTCAAAAAATTACAGGTTTCATCTTAATACTTTATGACTTTTTTCATGTGGCCCTAATACACTGTCGTGGCTTTGTGCTCCAGTACCCCCATATCTGAAAAACTGGGTTAGCCTCAGTTTAAGTTAGTTTACAAATCATGTAGAGCACAAGGTTCAGAATCACAAAATGAAGACAAAAACCATGAAAGATGCTAACAAGAGCTTTACTAAGAATAACATTAGCCAAAACAATATGTAATTTAAGGTATGATTTTACCTAAAAATCCAGCATAAATTAATGTTACCTGACATGAAACAGGATCCACAAATCTAGGTTTCGTTGCCTGGATTTGTGGATCCATCTACTTCTCGTTTCTTTGTCTTTCGGTGCCTGTAAAACGATAGCTCTGACTGCTTTTCAAACCTGTTGGTACAATCAATCGCACTACAGCTCTTCCCCATTTTTATTAAATGTTGTTCTTTAGTTTAGATGGTATTGAAGCCAGCGCTGCCACTCATCTCTCTCTTTCTGCCACTCAGTGGGCGGAACCACGGTGACTTCCGCTAGCTGTGACACCACGTGCATACCCTCTATAGAACACCATTCAGCCTGGCAGGATAGTCTAAATACAGGAGGGCATGTTCTGCTAGAGTAGCTTATTACTCATCATTAATAGTGGAAAATAAGAGCAATCACAGGTTTCTTTTCAGTACTGTAGCCAGACTGACACAGAATCACAGTGCATATGAGCCTAGTATCCTTGCAACCCTCCAAAGGAACAATTTTATGAATTTTTTAAAAATAGTATGATTTTGCTCATCAGAGATAAAATGAATGGCCTCTTGTCCTCCACAAATTCTACCCCACCTTTAAATCCTTCAGACCCAGAAACCTCAGACTTGCCTATTGATCCATTTAGTTTCATTGATTGCTTTTCTCCCATAGAAATCAGTAAGCTAATTTCGATAGTCTCCTCATCCAAACTGTGTCTCTTAGACCCAGTTCCAACAAAGCTCATTAAAGATGCTTTACCTTTTCTTAGTAGCCACCTCCTTTATATGATTAACTTGTCATTTTCAACAGGCTATGTACCACGGTCCTTTAGAGTAGCTGTAATCAAACCACTTCTTAAGAAGCCCTGCTTTGATCCCGCAGTTTTAGCTAACTACAGACTCATATCAAATTTTCTATTCATCTAAGATTCTGGAGAAAATAGTTGCCAATCAGTTGTCTGATTTCCTCCAAGCCAACAGTCTATTTGAGAACTTCCAGTCAGGTTTTAGGGAACATCACAGCACAGAAACAGTATTGGTCAAAGTTACCAATGACCTTTTAACTGCCTCAGACATGGGTCTTGTTTCTATACTGGTGTTATTAGACCTTAAAGCGGCATTCAATACTGTCAACCATCCCATCCTCCTGCAACAATTGGAACAATTAATTGGTATTAAAGGATCAGCATTAATGTGGTTTAAATCCTATCTGACAGATCGTTTTCAGTTTGTGGATGGATGGAGCTCCTCAAGGCTCAAGTTTTTGGACCAATACTGTTCACCTTATACATGCTTCCTTTAGGTAACTTAATATGGAAACACTCTATGAACTTTCATTGTTACGTGGATGATACTCAATTATATATCAAATTATGAATATTTATCTATTAAACCTGATGAAGCCAACCAGCCAACTAAATTACAGGAGTGCATTAAAGATATTAAAGATTGGATGACCAACAACTTTCTGCTGTTAAACTCTGACAAAACTGAAGTCATTGTGCTTGGTCCAAAAACTGTTAGGGATGCAGTGTCCAACAAAGTAGTCACCATAGATGGTGTTACCCTAGAGCCCAAAACCACCGTGAGGAATCTAGGCATTATTTTTGATCGTGATTTCTTATTTAAGTTGCACATTAAACTGGTCTCTAGATCTGCCTTTTTTTCATCTCCATAATATAGCTAAAATCAGGCTTTTTTTTTTTTTTTTTTTTTTTATACAGAATGATGCGGAAAATTTAATTCATGCATTTTCTACACCCAGACTAAGTTATTGTAATTCACTCTTCTCAGGCTGTCCCAAAAAGTCTTTAAAGATCCTTCAGCTAATCCAGAATGTTGCTGCCCTTGTACTGACTAGGACCAGTATCAAAGACCACATTTCTCCTGTGTTAGCGTCTCTGCACTGGCTTCCTGTAAAAGCTAGGATTGACTTTAAAATACTCCTCACTTACAAAGCCCTTCATGCCCAGGCACCTACTTATCTGAAAGAACTCTTAGTTCCATACAATCCATCTAGAGCACTACACTGTCAATATGCAGGCTTACTGGTGGTTCCTAGAAATGCCAAAAGTAGGATGGAAGCTAGAGCCTTCAGCTATCAAGCTCCACTAATGTGAAACCACCTCCCTGCCTCGGTCTGGGAGGCAGACACCCCCTCTATGTGAAGAGTAGGCTTAAAACTTTCCTTTTGATGAATCTTACTGTTAAAGCAGCTCAGGTTGCTCTTAGTTCTGCTATAGGCTTAGACTGGGAGACTCCTCATGATACACTGAGATCTTCTCTGCTCCTCCTCCTGTCTGACTTCCTTTCTCCTCATCTTCTCCTCTATTCACGCCCCAGAAAATACATGTAAGTGACTCACCTTCATCACCTTAAAAGATTTTCCCAGCATCATATTTGGACCTGCTGCTGTGGTCTTACTTCTCTCCTGCCTCCATCATCATCACTCATTTATCCATATAGTTGTGACAGTTTTTTATCATATCATTACATAGATGGTAGAGGTTTCTATTATTTGTACTAACAGCTGCAGTAATAGTATATTCACAGTTAATACTTGTATTTAGAGTAGTAGTAATAACAGTATTAACAGTTTTGGACATTTGTTCTAGCTATTGGTTAGGGGTGTGTGATATGACGATATTAGATTGTGAAGGATTAGAACGTATCGACGATCCGACAAAGCAGAGAGATTGTGGAACTGGGGGAATACGGGGATGCGTTCCGTGCCACACATACCCCACAAAGAGTATGCGCAGTGAAAGTGAAACTTAAAATGGCAGGGCAAGTCTTTCATAACTTAAGACTTGGCCCCCACAGTCGGGCGTACTTGACTCCGTAGACATCCGCGCACATCAACCTGTTTTGGAATATGAAATTGGTATGCTTGACTATGAAACCTCAAACGTCTGCGGACAGTGCGTGTGGAGTCCGCGCCGCACACAGTACATGCACAGTATGCTTGACGTGAGTCCTCCACATACAGGTTCCACGTGTTATACTCTTAGAATAATGCATGTCAACACTACGAACCTGTTCAATCAGCTGAAGAGAAGGTATCCCAAACAGTATGAGTCAAACTGACCAAGAAGACCAGCCACACCACAGCCAGACCCTAACCCTAACCCAAACAGTATGAGTCAAACTGACCTAGAAGACCAGCC
>JAPQRP010000002.1:2834988-2846800 GCA_037367295.1 Apogon hyalosoma
CCCAGGATGGGAGGCTACTGTGGCACTGACTGGACACCTTCATGTCACCAAAACCCCATAAAAGTTTCTAGTCCCAATGCAAAAAGTCACTAGATTTGTCCCTAGTCGCGTTAGAGAAAAAAAAGTCGCCCAGAGGGTTTGACAAGTCGCCAAATTTAGTGACACTGTGACAAAGTTGCCAAGTTGACAACACTTTTATCAGAGTACGAGTAGTTCAGGGACATCCGTAAAACAGAGAATCACAGGACACTTCTACTGAACCAGCTGAAGGTCTGAATAGGTTAGTTTGTTGTGGCTTTACTGTCTAATAAAGCCCTACCTAAGAACTGATTTACATGTATATGATATTTAGAATATGTTTGCCTCTTTATATTGTAATAAAGTCTGGTCCTACAGGGAACTGAGACCCTGAAGGGCTCTTAAACCATCAGCGTTCATCAATAGAAACAGTCATTGTACAGCTGGTGGAACAGCATCTTATTATGTCATTTCAGATTCAAAACAGTGAATAAATTAACCGACTGAGGCAGTGGATTTATGAGGCAAAATCCATGTTTTCATGGGAGGGTGACGCAGGATAGAGTGACACAACAGCTTCAGTTTCAGAAAGTGAATCCGGTTTATCAGGGTCTGACCTGGGACTGATGAACGGAACGTTGCAATGATTTTTTCATAGAAATGTCATGACTTAGAGCAGGACTTAAAGTTTTTCCAACAGACTTTGCAGAGTGTTCACCAGCACTGGTGTGTTTTCTTATATTGACTCCTACTCAGTGTACACTTCAAAAAACAGGCTTTAGTGTTTAGTAGCACTTTATTTTTAATTTTTATATTTAATATAAATATTTGATATCTTGTGACTTATTTCCCTCTAAGGCTTTATAGTTTTTTTGTTGTTTCTTTAGTAACCCATACAGACTCCATTTAACTCTTCCTAAGTGATTTATCACTATTTCTCATATTATCCTCTGAATTTTGCATTTTTTCAGTGAAAATCAGTTATTTTCCTATATTTAATTTACTGCTCATATACTTCAATGATCACGCTGAGACTACATTTGAGGATTATTATGACAAAAACAGAGAAAACTGAAGAAAAACGGACTTTTTCAGTAAAATATATCATTAACTGAGCATAAACCCAGTCTGTTCATCCACTGTCATTGATCCAACTCCATGGGTTTTACTGGCGAATCAATGTTGTAGAAGATGATGCTGTTTCCATGGTAACTACGGAGCCTCTGAACGTCCAAATGGGTCATATCTGATGAGCATGAAAAGATGAAGAACTGTATTTACACGAACTATTTACATGGATTGATAGGATTAGTTAGTGGATCTGAAGTTATTACACATTTTAGGTCAGCAGATATTTTTGGTCGCTGGTGGATATTTGGGTCTTTATGGGTTAAATGTAAATCAAATGTACTGTATATTGGTCAACCTCTATTTATGCTGTGATTCAACCTGATCTTTATATAAATTATATTCTAGTCTTTGCACCATTTTCTTAGATGAGATAACAAGGGATGAAGAAAAACATATGAAGCAGGATTTGGTGTTAGTTGTAGAATAATTATTTAAAATATTTAAGAATCTGAGTGGAACCAAAACAAATCAAACTACTGAAAATGTTGGAGCTAAAATTATGTGTCAGAGTTGTTTATTTATAACATTTTATTGCATCTGGAATTCTAAACTACTGATTCTGCTGAAACTTCAGGTAACTGGTCCATCGGCTCAAACCATGTTTTTTTTTTTTTTTTTTTTTTAACATCGTGGGAGACTTTACACCTGCAAACGTGGTTCAAATCCAAAACCAAATGAGCGGAGTGTGAAACACCTTTATTTTTACACAGTGCATTTATTATATTTTCAGGTTTCCTCTCTTTAATGGTGCTTTCCAGTGTTATTTATCACTGGTTTCACTGCCCTACAGTAAAATATTGTTTTAACGTGGCCACACCCAGCTGTTAAACCACTGAACGTCACTAAAGATTTTCTTGGCGCTTTAACATCGCCATGACAACCGAGCAGCTTCACATACAACATGTGGTCAGTTAACGTGGGGAACGTGGGAAATTTCTTATTAATTAATGCACCAATAGCATGTTTATTATGATTTTAACTGATCTGTACAGTTCTTGCAGATGGTGTTTAATAAATTCATTGCAGCAGGAAGTGATTTACTGAATAAACTTTATTACTATTATTAATAAGTGTAAATACATCTTCCTGAGTCGTTTCACTGACTGACCTATAATTTGTCTCCTCGTGGGAAAATGAAACAGGAAACGTTTCGGCTTCGTAAACCTGCAGGAATTTCTCGACCCAAGCGTCGCAGTCGTCGTCGGCGCTCTGCTCTGCATGCTTTCCACCGTTCCCACACCTAAAACTCGCCGCTGATGAGGTCAGTAAATTATTGGCCTCCAGCTGCAGCCGTTATGGATTAACACGCTCCATTCGCTCTGTGATTTACAGCACCGGCACAAATATATGATCGCTTTAACACAAACCACTAAAACCTGCCGCTGGAGTTGAACTTGGCTCCTTCCCAAACTCCATTTCACCTAATTACATGTGATTGCACAATCAAGCGGCACCAAATGGGTCCTGGTCCGCCTGAAGCTGTATTTCAGAGCGGGACAAAGGCGGCTGTCTGCCGGCCGGCCCAGCTCCAAACACTCAGAAAGCCCGTCAGCAAACATCCATCAGAGCACGAGGAAATGTTCACTTCTCAGAGTGTCGGTGAAAAATGGAGCGTTTGGCTTCACGTCAAGGAAAAACAGCGTGGATCGGCTCCGAGAGGCGTCACTCTGGGCCAGGAATCATTCATCAGAGAGGAGCTGCTGCCGCACGAACAAAAAAAGGGCATTTATTAATGTGTAAACGTGGAGGGCCTGGTTTAGCACTGATTCAACCTGTGAAACAACATTTAGTAAAAGTATGGAAATACGGCTTCACTGACTGGACTGTTCACTCAGTATTAGAGTATTTTAGTCACTCAACGTGAAACTGCGTAAATATACATGCCAGTTTTAATTGGCAGGTTATCTGTACACATTATACGCTTCCCACATGTACGTTCACGCCTTCATTAACCTCTTGTTCAACCTGAATCGATGTGTCAAATACCACGCACTGAGGGTTTGGGTCACGGCGTAAATTGACACGCAATCAAAAGGCCGATAAGAACCAAACGCCATAAGAACTGTCATGACATACAACACCGTTTCATGAGCTCCATCTCAGTCACTTTATAACACAAAGGGTTATATTTTTGTTTTCAGGTGCCATGTGATAGTAAACAGTGATCATTTTGTGTTGTTAAGTCGAAGAAAAAGTGATAAATTTACAAACCTTCACGCTTTAGGTTATAATACGAACAGCCTTCGTGATTGACATTGGGTAAAATAAAGGGAAAGGACAGAATAATGAGAATGTAAATGATAATGTTCAGTGTTTTTGTTGTATCAGCCTTTTTTCAGCCTCATTTGACAGTTTTAGAGACTTACACAGTAGATGACAGTGACACAATCTCACCAAACAAGTGTTACATCATACAGTCAAAAAGTATGTAGTCATCTGCAAAAAGACACACTTCCGTAGCTGCTGCATGAAAATACATTTCTAAGCATGTGTTTTTATGTACATTCCCAACTTGTGCATGAATAAATGCTGTAATCTGGAAATACTTTAACAATTGCTTAAGCAAGTTATCCATATAAACAATAAACAAAACACAACGGACGCAGAATTATGTCAGTTAAAAATTTAAAAAAAATGTCAGTTTAATGTCTGTCAAGCTTCCACTGGAATCTTTTTGGACAAAAACTAATACATTTTGGATTAAAAACTTCTAAATAAATCTATCAATTCCTCAATCAACAGCTCAGTTCCTGCGTTAATATGTGACACAATAGATTATTTACTAGCAATGTTTGAACATCCACTTACACAAAATTTACTCAGTTAAAATTAACCACGTTTGGATGTAAACGTGACTTAAAGCTGCTGTTTGTACAATTATGAAATATTTGTGGAGAATATAACTGCAGGAATAAAATAACACGTTGAGAAATCTTTAACGTCTAATCATCTGAAAACATCGTGCTTTAAGCAGCTCCGAGTAAATAGACTGTGTCGCTGTTACCAACTAAAGGACATAATTACCAGAACAAACGCTGACTTTAATGAAGGATTAACAGGTTTTTGATTCCACTCTGTGGGACATGGGCTTCAGTTGATCGATCTGCAGCGACACACTGGACCTTTAAGCCTCATGGTTCCTGGTCGCTGCAGATTCTGAACCTGCTGCAGGGATTTGTTCCCATTCATTCACAAAATCTGCTGATTCTGGCTCCGCTCTGCATTCCAGTCCATCCCAAAGGCCAGTTCAGTTTTTCCACACCAAACCGTGTTGGAAATCTGTGTCTTTATGGATGAGGCTCAGTGCACAGAGGCACTGACGCCTTGAAATATTATCACAAAAGACTTCTGTTAAATGAGACTGAATAAGGAGAAAAAGATACAGAAGGTGGATCTGCATTTTTGGACATAAAGTTTAACAGTCTGTGTGGGTTTGAAAAACAGTTTCATTTTAGTTACTTACATGAGTTCTTAAGTAGTTTTATTTGTGTTTTAAGGAACTGACTGCATTTAGTTCTAACGTTTTGACTTTTTCAGCTTTGATTTATTTATCAACTAATGCACAACATTAAACCATAAAGACCCAGTGTGACTTGCGGCAGTTCCCATGTGACTTTTTCCCTCTATATTTAACCTTTCTTAAGTGATTTATCACATTTATTGTAATATTATCTTCTTTATTTTATGTTTTCTCCATGAAAATCATGTATTTTCCTACATTTAATTCACTAATCATGTAGATGTTCATAAAAGGTCAAAGTAAATTCAAAGGTTATAATATCAGAAAGAGAGAAAACTGAAGAAAAGGTGAGTTTTTCAGTAAAATATATCATGAACTTAACATGAACCCAGTGTTTCCATCCAGTCACTGATCCAACTCCATGGGTTTTACTGGTGAATCAATGTTGCAGAAGATGACAGTGTTTCCATGGCAACTATGGAGCCTCTGAACATCCAAATGGGTCATATCTGATGACCATGAAAAGATGAAAAACTGTATTTTACACCAATTATTTACATGGATTGATAGGATTAGTGGATCAACAGGTATTAAACATTTAAAACCAGTGGATGCTTTTGGTCACAGATCAACATTTGGGTCTTTATGGGTTAAATATGACATGACATCTGACAAAACTAGAATCCTATATTGTCTAGATTCAGTTTATTCTTGTTCAACACTAGGAATTAAAATCAAAATCAGGCAGGCTTTTACTCAAACAGTCACCTGATGCTGAAATATGAAAGCAGACAGAGGAAAGCAACAACCTACGGTCAGAAAACTCCCCTACAGGTGCCCACTTCATTACATAACATTTCATCTATTTTCTCTCAGTAAGAGTATAATATAATTAAATATACAGCTTTATAACCCAGTAAAACAGAAACATTTATTTAAAAGACTTTAAAGCTTTACTTTCTGAAACTCTGTTGTACTTAATTCCACTAATGATGTGCATGAAATGGGAAAATAATCATGTGTAGTTCAGTGTTCAGGTCTTTTTTTCGTACAGTTAATTTGCATGGAATCTGAACTTTTCAATTATTATAGGTAATTCATTTATCAGACAGGGTAAGTTGTTTGTTTACCTGTTTCACTAGTTTCAGCTACTTCCTGTAGCCTTTGTCAGACGCGTCACATGTTGCTGCTTGTCTTAAAGGTCGCTCAGGAGGACTGGCGCACACACCCATCACACACCTGGGATGCGGTCCTGGAGAAGACGGCAGACAGCGGGGGGCGTAAACCCTCCCTGCTGTCTGACCAACCCTGAGCAACCGACATTTTGCTGAAAAAGTCCTTTTTCATCATTTGTCTTCCTGATTTAATCTCATAACCTTTGAATAAATACGTTTATACTTCTTCCTACTCCTTTTCCACCATGCACATTCAGACTTGCACATACTTGAAGGTACATTCTGTTCATTTAAATGTTATGTTGTTTTTGTCTTATTTTGCTTTATTTTCTTTGCATGTTCGAAAATAAATAATTTACTGAGAGCTTTTATAAACATCTATATTCTAAGTGAATTGAATATAGGAAGATGCATAATTTTCACTGAAAAATGCAAAATGCAGAGGATAATGTTGTAATAAGTGGTGATAAATCACTTGGAAAGACAAAAAAATTAATAATTTCAAAGTTGTGACAAAAATAGTCATGGGTCTTTAAGGGTTAAAATGAAAACTGAAGCCTTCAAAAGTGCTGTCCACAAACCAGTGGGTTCATTTACCTTCAGGTGACAGATTTCATTGGACTGTGTTTCTTCCCAAAACTCAGACATGTCTTGTCGCTGAAAAAGTTCAAAAAAATCAAGGGACGGAATGCTTCTAGGACCAAAAAAAAAAAGAGTTAGCTTGAGGTGCTCTTTGGAAAAAGGGGTTTATAAAGTAGACGACAAACTTCAAACCCTCTCTTTAAGCATTCGAATGCCTTTATTCTCATGGCACGGTCAGATATAGACCTGAAAAAACACCAACGCCTGGTTTTTCTTTGACTTCCTGATGAAGTGTTTTTTCAGGTCTATATCTGACTGTACCATGAGAATAAAGGCATTCGAATGCTTAAAGACGGTGCCTTGGAGTTTTCTGCCTGTTTGTCATCAGAAATGTCTTGTTTGATCAGTTAAATTCACCTCCATGAGACGGAGAGCAGAAGAGGAGCTCAGACTGAATACGACGAAGAAGAAGGAGGAGGGGGAGGTATGGAAGTGCTCAGACTGACCCCCCCATGGCTTTGTCCCTGCTGTCTGAACCCAGAACATTCGTCCTAATGTCTCCAAACAGACCCAACGAGGACCCTTAAACCTCCTGGAACCTGTCTGGAACCTCCAGGACCCTCTCACCTCTGACAGGTGAGTCACAGTCACAGTCCAGAAGGTTTTTGTCCCCGCCGCCTCGCCGTCTCCCATGAGTCTGTGGGTGAGAAATGTTCGTCAGTCCTGCAGATGGGGCTTCAATTAACGCCCAGACGAGCCGACCACAGCCAGCAGCGACCCGGTATAAATACAGCCACATCACCTGGACTTCTGTAATTAAAGTTAAGAGACAGATGATTTTTTATCCACCTTTTATCATCTGCATAGACTCAGCTTGTCTCCACTGTAAAAAGTGATGGTCATTATCAGCTTCCATCTGTTTCCTAGAGAAAAAACACGTGACCCAGGTAACACTGACTTTAACCCTTTTTAGACCTCTAAGGTAAACCAGGTCACACAAAGCTTCTCTTCTGTGGAATCAGCTCCCAGTTTGGGTCCAGGAGGCAGATCCCCCCCCTCCCAGTTTTACTTTTTAAGACTAATAGTTAGATCTGACTCATCTAGATCTAGATCTGACATTAACTCTGTAAAACCTGACGTGTCACCGCTGACGCACCCTGAGCACATGCAGTTTAGATGCTGTAACTCTTTCACTGTTTGTTCAACTGAAAAAATTCCAACAGTTTCTGAAACCTGAGACGCTGCGCTTTATAGGCATCATTGGGTCATTACGGTAATTTCACTCATGCATGTACAAGAAACTGGGGAAGAAGCTGTGTTAGCGTGTTCCTTAGTCCGGATTCTTTTCGGTCTCAGTTTTATAAATTTATTGAATTGACTTGATCTGACCACAAACAAAGCATAACTCACTTGAGGACCATCCACCCCCCAGAGGAGAATGAAATGGCTCCGATATTTTAACACAGATTTCTTTTATATTCCTTGTAAACTGATCCCCAATCTATGGGCTGACCCCTGGTGGGCCAGGTGGCTGGTCACCAACAATGAGCTGGTGTTATCGGATTCTAAATCAAACAGATGTTCACTCCTCTACTGACAGTGTTTTTACATCTTATCTCCTGTGTTTTACAATCCTTTGTGGGCATGTGTAATTAAAAATGTGCCTAAGGCGAAACCTAAGTCCTGTGTTCTTGAGTCTGTCAGTTTTTTTGTATTGACCAAGATATGACCTACAAGAACTTTACCACTCACTACTGACACAAAGGAATCTAATGAAAACAAAGGAATCCTACCTTAACATTAAATAATTACTAAAAAGATTAAACTAAAGACTCAACTGTCAGGATTAAAATTATATTTCAAGCTGTTTTAGTAGAATTATAACATGTAGTAAATTGTAAATGACCAACAGGTTTTGAAAGTTCTCTGGAAAAATGGGCAAAAGGACTCAGTCACAGTATATTTTCTAACCTTTTTACAGCCAAAATAAGAAAAAAAAAGTCCAGATGGACCATTTTAGGCTTAGGGTTGAAAGGGTTAAACCGACCCTTGTTTCTGTTGCAGAGGAACCTGTGGTATACAAACCGTCATATTTACGAGGGCTGCACCGCTCTAGCTCAGTCTTGAAGGACTTGGTCTCATTTCCACTACATTTTCAAATGTACTCAGTCTTGTGTGATTCAAGTGTTTATTTCAAGACTAACAGCAGAAATATAGTCCATTTTTTTTTTTCATAAACACGTAACCCTGTCCTGTATGTGTCTCATCTGTACCGTCTGACTTTTGGCAATTCCTCTTTGTTGTGAATATGCATATAGTTTGTATTTTTTTTTTATTATCACTATTATTATTTTTAAAATTATTTTATATTTTTTGTTTTTGACTTAAATTTCCCTGTTGTGGGATCAATAAAGTCTAATCTAATTTAATCTAATCTAATTTAATGTAATGTAACCTAATTTAATCTAATATTATCTAATGTAATGTAATGTAATTTAATGTAATGTAACCTAATTTAATCTAATCTTACCTAATGTAATGTAATCTAATTTAATTTAATGTAATGTAACCTAATTGAATCTAATCTTACCTAATGTAATGTAATGTAATCTAACTGAATCTAAAGTAATCTAATTTAACTGAATGTAATGTAACCTAATTTAATCTAATCTTACCTCATGTAATGTAATCTAATTGAATCTAAAGTAATCTAATTTAATTGAATGTAATGTAATGTAACCTAATTTAATTTAATCTTACCTCATGTAATGTAACCTAATTTAATCTAATTTTACCTAATCTAATTTAATCTAATGCAATCTAATCTAATCTAATACAATCTAATCTAATCTAATCTAATCTAATCTAATCACTGTGGAAAAAAATCTTTCAATCATTTCTATAAGATGCAAAACTCTTTACTCAGAAACACAGTGGAAACCAACACACCTACTACCGTAAAGATGATTGTTTTTCCAGTGTCATGGTTACGCTTGTATTTCCCATAATGCCCTTGCTGTACTTGTGGTCTGGTCTTTCACTTGTCCTGGTCTTCATACACTCTGGTCTCAGTCCAGGTGGTCTCCACTACAACACTATCCATTATATGTGACTAACTGGGTCTCGTCTCTGTTACCTGTGTTTTCTCCTCTCCGTCCTCGTCTTCTGTTCCTTCCTCCAGGTATCTCCATCTCTGGAGCTCTACGTTCCTCCTGTACCATCACTGACCGTCCATCCTGTCCACTGTCTGTGTTCATTTCCTGTCCTTTTCTCTCCTCTTTCCACTTCTGTCAGTTTGTTTCCTCTGTAAATGATGCTTTTCCTCCCTGCTGCCATGGGCTATAAAAGCCTTCCTTCATAAAACAGATGAAAACGACAGAAAAACTGCACTTTGTCAAACTAAAACCACTTATATGGCTGTAAATTGAATAGATGGATGATGAAATTTAACCCATAAAGACCCAAACACACACCGGTGACCAAAACCATCTACTGATTTAAACTGTTTAATACCTGCTGATCCATTAATCCTATCAATACATGTAAATAATTGGTGTAAAATGCCGCTTATCATCTTTCCATGGTCATCAGATATGACCCATTTGGATGCTCAGAGGCTCCGTAGTTACCGTGGAAACACCGTCATCTTCTACAACACTGATTCACCAGTTGGATCAGTGACAGTGGATGGACACACTTGTTTTTAGGTTCAGTTATTGATGTGTTTGTTGAAAAAGTCACTTTTCTTCAGTTTTCTCTGGTTCTGATAATAATAACCCTCAACTTTAATCTGAGCTTTAATGAACATCTACATGATCAGCAAATTAAATATAGAAAAATACCTGATTTTTACTGAAAAAAAGCAAAATACAGATGATAATATTAAAATAAATGGGCATAGATCACTTAAGAAAGGCATTTGTCTACTCTGCTCCTTGTAGATGGAATATGTTGCTAAAAGACTGGAAACTGACTGAACTGATCTCCTTTAATGCCTTTAAATCCAAACTCAAAGCGCTAGAGGTGAACTCAGTAACTTGCACTTGTTTTTCATAGTTTGGCTTGTCCTGTAATTTTCATATGTTGTAATTCTGTGTTGTATTTCAAGCTGAAAAAGAGGTTCTTAATCTCAACAGGACTGTTCCCTCCCTGGTTTAATAAAGGTTAAATAAAAAACAAAAACAGAGAGAAACATTCATTTGGTAAGTGACATAAAAGTACCACTGGGTCTTTATGGGTTAATACCAAACTGAAAGCAGAAAAACTGTTGGAATTCACGTTAATAGTTCTGGTGGATTTTTATTCTTGGAAGTATTTCCTCGACCACGGTGAGGAAAATGACGCTCAGACTCACTGGTGTTACTGGTGGTGTTGGTGTTGGAGGTGGTGGAGGCGTGAGGTAATTGCACCCCATTTGTAGCTTGACAGCTGGGCAGAATTCAGGATTGCCATTTGGCCCAGAGTGGAGGGGAGGAGATGCCACATGTTCTATTAAAATGTGATGATCCTGGCTCCCGCCGCGCCGCCGCCTCCACCCGGTTTGATGTCCCGCTCTTTAGGGCCTTAATGGGAGGAGGCTCTGCTGCCGTGTCACTGCTCGCCCTCAGCCGCCGAGACGCTTATCGGCGGCGGCAGTTGGCTTCCTCTTTTATGTTTCTGATGCTCTTGTTTGTGTCCAGATGTTCGTGGTCGGGTCGCCGTGGGACGACAAACTGTCACCCATTTTGGTTTATTTAGGAGACGTGCGAGTCGGACGCGTCGCAGCAAAGTAGTTAACAGCGAAAAGGTGACAGAGGAGGCTTCAGGACGAGGTTCATCCAGAGAGGAGGCGACGGCACGACGAAAAAGAGGAGGCCTCCATCTTTGACCGACAGCAGGAGGAAGAGGAGGAGGAGGAGGAGGAGGGGCAGATGGTAAAATGGAAGATTTGTCTGAGATGCGGACTCGTTTACAGTGTAAATGTGTCGCTTCAGTTTAAGGTGGCAGACGCACAGCTTTGTCTGTAAAATAAATATGAGTTCATTTGATTCCATCACTGAAGTCTGTAAACACAACATCTCCTCACATCTAAACCGCAGAAATGGACCAAATGTTACGCCATTGAACTACTACTGACAGTGTTGAAAATAATACACGATGACCGCAGCCGAGACCGAGTCTGTTCACATGACCGTGAAAGTACGACAGCACTGGTCTACGAGTAAATAAAAGCAGTGAAAATTATACCACGCGCCAGTCGCTGATAAAGAAAAATCAAGTCAAAAACGTTGTTTGGCTGAAGTTTCCCAGATACAGTCGTGGGTCAAAATGTGAAGAATTAACGAGAGAATGGGTTAAACTGCAAAGGAATATTAGTGTCAGAGCTACAGATCGACTTCAAAACAGTCTGTACATGACAATACGTTCACTAACAGGTTCTATCAGTGGAACATTTATACATCTATTG
>JAPQRP010000002.1:2866683-2880569 GCA_037367295.1 Apogon hyalosoma
AACTGAAGCACTGTGGTACTGTTTATCTGCCAAATGTTCAAACTGAAGCACTGTGGTACTGTTTATCTGTCAAATGTACAAACTGAAGCACTGTGGTACTGTTTATCTGTCATGAAGACGATGATGACAAAGATGTCGATGAAGACAATAATGAAGACGATGACAAAATGTGTCATATGTAATAATAATAATACGTAATATATAATCATGTGTAAAAAGTGACACAATTCAAAAGGGATGAAAAAAATGATTCGTCACACACCGTTGGCCGCTGTTCGTGATCTTTCTATTGACGTTCTTACATCCCAACAAAGTGCCATTCAAAGTCATTCTGACAAAGTAGTAAAAATAAAAATAAAAGCATTAACAATCTTTAAAAGTAAAGATATTATAGTAATTCACGAAGATTTTTCCCACTGTTCCACTTTTTTATTTCTGGATCAGGTCGATACAGACTGTGTTTTCAGTTTTATTCACATCTTTAGCTTCGACTCTCTGCTAACACGACCCAAATGCATCATGGGAGTTGCAGTTGTCTTATCTTCCCTGTTTCTGTCCACAGGCTTTAACTTTTTCAGAGGAACAGATGTTTTGTGACACAGCTGTTCATCTCTTGGAGTTTCTGTCGCCGTCTGCGGGGAACGTAAATGGAAAGACGTCTCTGCAATAGATAAATGTCTCCGAGAGTTAAAGCTGTCACATCAGAGCAGAGACAATAGAGACCGACTCTAATGCTCTCCGACTGTTAGCGTGTTAGCATTGTGACATCAGACTCCTGAATTATACAGAGTCGTTGATGGATTAAAAGCAGTTATACTGTCATCGCTCAAGAAGAGGATATTCGTTTTTACAGTAACGTGATCTTCATACAAACACCAGGAAGACACTTTACATTTACAGTTTCCTTTTACATGTGGGTTTTTTCTTCTGTTCACTGATCAGCTGACGACAGTAGCTTTCATTTCAGTTCCAAGAAATGCAGATTCTTTTAAGATTAAGACACGCTTTTTAGAACTTTTAGGATTTTCGCTCTTGTGTTTCTGGATAATCACCTCATTAACTCATTTGCTGTGTGTTTTTTAGATTATATTGTTGAGTTAATTCATTTTTTTTGTTGTCAGTGTCACATTTTCTGGATTAGTGCTACATTTTCCAACTATATTGTAGCATTATGTAATTTATTTTCATGTTTTATGGTTTGTCACAGTTTCGGTTTATTGCTGGTATATTGTTGCATTTTCTGTTTTTTTTGTAGTTTTTTGTGTTTTTACTAGTTTTCACATACTTTATCATTTCATTTGCTAATTCACTGTCATATTTTCTCGTCTACTGTCATGGTTTTTGTACCTTTTAGTTTGCTGACATTATTCTTCTTCTATTCATGTATTTATTTGTATTTATATTTTAGTTTTGTTAGTTATTCTGGTGATAATTTGCTTTAGGCATTTGCTTTTGTTAGTATTTGTATTGTGTTTAATATATGTCCGAAATACAGCATTCGTTCATTTATTTATTAATAATCATGTTTGCTTTATAATTTACTGTCTCACTTACTAATTATAGTTTTTGGTTGTTTATTGTTGCGGTTTCATCTTAATTGATGGTTTTGTTTTTTTAAGTTTTTCACTTTATTATCATATTTCCTGATTCATTTAGTTGCATTCATTTCATTTGTTTATTTCGAGCATTTACAGAATACATGCTAATTAAAATCCCAAAATTATTCATCTACACTCGAAAAGGAGTGGGAAGAAGAAGAATTTATTTAATCCCACCGCCATTCTCATCATCAAATAACAGAACATAATAGCGTTTGAAATACTTGCTCCTGTCCTTAGACTTCAAGCCAAAACAATGAACAAAATAGGCCTAAACCAAATCAGAATCAACTCCTTCGACAGTATTTACATTATAGAACCACACATTTTCTGTTTTGTCAGGTTTTTTTGGTTCACTGTCATGGTTTACGCTTCATTGTTGTGGTGTGTATTTTATTGTTGAGACTATAAAAGTCCTTTAATGGGTTTTCAAAGGCCCTGAAGTGAAATAATGGTCCTCGAGATCCCACTTGTACTTATGTTTGGAAACATCCTGGGATACATGAGACCCTGTAAACACTTTTTTGTAATATATTATCAAAAGTTATTAAAAGACTCAAGCTGAGTGTATGTCAGCTCAGATGTGTCTTTTTTTATGTGCCCTGTACGTGCAGAAAGTGCAGAAATATTTAGTAGAAAGTTAAACGAGAGTAAAAAAGGACGTTTGGGTGTGACGGATCAGACCGCCGCCTCCTGCTGAGGTCGCTGCGTGTCAGGACAGCCTACATCTACGGGAAGCTAAAGAGGACAAAAAAACAGCTGGTCCAGCCGGCAGAGCAGCTGTCTATGAGCCGCAGGTCCGTCTTTAGATAAGGTGACCTTTTCCTCCAACACACCGACACCCGGAGAACAGCACCTCCGAGCAGCTGGCGCCGAGCCGCCGCCGCTGCCGCCGCCCCCCCCGTCAGATCAGCCCCGTCCAGACTGTTAATACAGCGCAGATAGGACAAACCAGTGGATTACAGCACTGTTTCTGAGGTTCGTTTATCAAAATATTACTGTAACTGAGTCCAACACGTAAAAACGTATTACCTCGACCACAAGAGAGTGCTGTCAAATGTAAACGCAGATCAGATCGCAGTCTTACGATTGATTATTTCCATTATTGTTTAATTAACCTATCATTTCTTCAGTTGCATTTGTTGGTTTATTAAATTACCAAAGTTGTACTGAAGTTTCCAAAAGTCTCCATTTTTGTCTGTTAAGATTCAGCGTCCAAATGCCCTAGTGTTAACTGTTAAGTGCCAGGAACGGTTTTAATAATTTTACAACAGATTCTTCATGTTTTTCTTGTCTATTATGATTCTATGTATTTTTATGTAGTGACAAACAGATTGTGCTTTCAGGTTTCGCCACACCTTTAGCCTCCGCCCTCCGTTAGCCAAGCAGCTAACATGATCCAAATGCATGATGGGATTTGTAGTCGACATCTCAGGTTTCTATCCACAGGTTTTAGGGTTTTGTAGCATTTCTCTCTATGAAGTCCCCCTACAGTTTTAAAGTATATATTCACTGTCGTAAAACCCACACTTAACCCTCCCCCTCTGACCATGTGCATTTGTTTTCAATGAAGCTGGCGATGAGAAGGCAGTCCTTGGAGCGATGCCTACTGAGGAGGGTAAAAGTCTGATGAAAATGAGACTACCGAAGTGTTTTAATACAAAAATCAACTAATACTATTGCTATGCCAATCTGGAGGACTGTTTAATGATTTTACAACTAATTTCATGCTTTTTTTCCCTCCTCTATTGTGACTTTATGTAATCTTTAGGTACTGACATAGTGTGTATGATTTTATGTTCTCTTAACTAGTAAAGTTTTTTCTTCGTTTACGGTTTATGCGCTTTATTTTGATTTCTCTCTGAACGTTAATTGTATTCATGTAAAGTACATTAAATTTCCTTGTGTACAAAATGCGCTGTATAAGTAAACTTGCTTTGTTTTTCTTAGTATAGGCATAGCTTAACACTAAAGCTGCAGAAGTAGAAATCAGGGGAAGAAAGAATGTGAAAATGCATATGTTCCCTCTGCATCTGTCTCCTCTTGGTCCAAATCAAAATATCAAAATCCCAAAAATAGTAGATGCAGAAGTCTTATTCCCTCAACTGAACTACAATATGCTATGAGGGAGTCAGGTCAATTAAAGCCAAAAAAAACAAACACTGAACCAGCACAACTCATCCTTTACACACATTTCAATGTGTCATTAAAGTTTTCAGAACAGCCTGATTTTCTGCTCTTTGTTGACTCCATCAGTGTAGTTAAACAGTTGTGTAATATCAAGTAACGTAGCTTACTTTACATGGTGAGATACGATGAGATAATAATACGGTGAGGATGAAACATGGTGTGGAGTCGGTTCAGCTCCTCCATCGATCAGTGTAGGTCTCTCAGTTAGACCCAGATCTGCATCAAGACCCTGTTCAGACTTTACCGTCTCTACCTGAAAACAGATGTGGAAATATCACAATAAAAGCACTTCTTCGCCCTAAGTAGACGTTTGAGATATTTACTTTTATTCCCTGTATTTTAACACACATCGCATTAAAATGGGCTCATTACTTTGCTATTAATGCAGTCGAAGGACATTTATTTTTAATTTTGTATCATAGCGTGTCTTCAAGACATCACGACCGATTTCAACCTACATGTATGTAACGACACATAGAAAGGACGACCCCCTGGTGTATAGAACAAAACATATCACGCATGACAGACGCAAGAGACGTAACATGACAAAACAGACGACAGAAGGAGGATTAAAGGAAATGTAATACTGACATGGACGATGAGAGGCTTTAAACAGAAACAGCAGAAATGTAGAAACACTTTCCTTTTACTATATTCCAGAGCTTATACAGTGTAAAGACTATTTCTCAAATTTAAACCAACTTAAAAGTGACTGAAGTTATGTGTTTCAGTCTAAGGTTTTACAGGCAAACAATGATTAAGGCCTATTTGCTGCCTCTCGTGCTGCTGATTGACTGACTGGTAAAAAAGCGTAGGCCCACCCAGGTGCATGCTGGTCTCCCTCGGTGCTGCCTATGTACGCCCAGGTGCCCACGGCCAAAACCGAAAACAAAACAAAAGGTGCTAAAGGATCAAGAATGAAAGTAATAACCATGAAAATCAAAAAAATATATTCTACATATTAAACAAGCAAAAAAGTAAAGAAGAAAGCAAGAAACACTAAATTAGTAAACAAAAAAATTATTAACTTTGAACAAAACCATAAATGGACAAATCGCTCCTGCATACAGTAAGATGTAAAAGTCTACTTCCACCTTTATCTGTGTTGTTTTTCAGGTTGAAATGATCATACATATTTAGTTCTCATTCTCTTTTCCTTAGATGCAACAAGAAAATACAGTAAATATGTGCGCAGCCTTAAAAGACACAGAAAAAACAGAGCTAAATGGGTTGTAAAGGTTAAAGTCAGTATTTAGTGTGACCTCTGACCCCATGACAAGAAGCAACACAAACTATTAGAAAAACCTGACGTGAAAGCTGGTGTAAAAATCATAAATCTTATATTGTCTGAACAAAACGGTTAAAGACATGTTAAACGCAAAGGGAGGTCACATTAAATATGACCACTATGGTTTATAGAAGCTGTTTTTACCCTGAAACTAGTTTTTCCTCCTGTTCATCCATCACATATATGATATTGGATCTAAATCCAGAGACAAATGCGTACGTGTGGAGATTAAAACTATAATAAACCAATAAACCTAATGTTGGAACAGGCCTTTAGCACAGAACTAAACTCTGAAACCTTTAGCTGTATTTACAAGGAGACGTGGATACTTTGTCATTCATCAAACCAGAACATGTGAATTCAATGCAGTCTTCATATTTCAGTGGTGAAAAACCTCTAGTTTAATAATCACATCAAATAGAACTGTTAAAAATAAACAAGAAATGACTATACAACTATATCAGAAACTCTACGACCGACATTTGTGTCTTAAATGTCTATTTTTACTTTACAAGATACACTGAAGTATCCACATAGGTGTAATATATTTTTTCCATCAACTGTATTGAAAAAACTCAAAGTTGAGCACTGGAAATCTACCTACACGCCTTCATTGTCACACGGGAAATGAGAGTTGAGTTATTATTTCAACACAGAAAAGTCAATAGCCACGGAAAAGAACAAATTAACCATATTTGAAATCATATGGAAAAAGTGTTAGAAAACTTGCTAATGTAAAAGGACAAAAAAGTCCAGGTACGATGATGTTGAGGTTGAGCGTGTCTGTGGGTGGGGGTTCATTTGTGTTGATATTGTGGAGATATGTACATATATTATTTATTTATTCATTTTTGTCATTTTTGTTGTTTATTGGTCTCAAGCTAATTTTGTGATTGTTGTTTTGGTTTGTCTGTACTCCTTAAGAATATATGTTTTGTTTTTGTGGACTGAAAAAGTTGAAATAAAGTCATATTAAAAAAGTATATATTTTTTAAAATGTTCAACAACCTTTGCGCCACTAATCTTCATATTCATTAAAAAGGTCAAGTGGAGTTCTTCATCTTTTTATTGATGTTCTGTGTCTCCTATTTTAACATATAGAGGCTCCATAGTTAATGTGTTTAAACCCTAACTTTATGAGAATTTGTTACTTTGAGCCAATGAATGGATCACATTTGCTTAAACAATGTTGTAAATGACAGCAGACAGTAAAGCAGTAGATTGGTAATCTAAAACATCTACAATCAATTTTCAAAATAATAATAATAATAATTATTCTGTAAAAGTGTGACTTTAACCCATAAAGACCCACAGCTACTTTTGTGGCATGGTCCAAATAAATGTTTCTCTATTTTAACTTTTTCAAGTGATTTATCAACACTTTTTTAATAACATTATCCTCTGTGTTTTGTGTTTTTTCTGTGAAAATCACGTATTTTCTTATATTTAATTCCCTGATCACGTAGATGTTCATTAAAGCTCAGTGTAAAGTTGAGGGTTATTGTATCAGAAACAAACAAAACTGATGAAAAAGTGACTTTTCACAAAGATATCAATACCAGAATCTAAACACAAGCGTCTCCATCCACTGTCATTGATCCAACTCCATGGGTTTTACTGGTGAATCAATGTTGTAGAAGATGACGGTGTTTCCGTGGTAACTACGGAGCCTCTGAACGTCCAAATGAGTCATATCTGACGACCATGAAAAGATGAAGAACTGTATTTTACACCACTTATTTTAATGCATTAATGGGTTTAGTGGTTCAGAAATTCTGACACATTTTAGACCAGCAGATGGTTTTGGTTTCCAGTGGCTGTTTAGGTCTTTAAGGGTTAAATGAAATACATGAAATCAAGGTAATTCTGACCCATACTATAGAAGAAGAATAAAACTAGCACAGGTCAGGTACCATAAAACTGCTTCTCAGTCTCTGGGAGATAAGAACAGATTAAAATTAATAAACACACACTATTAACAATACCAAAAGAAATCAGAATTAGATGTAGCAGTGGGATGAGGCTCTGAAAAATGGAGTATTTCTACTTTTACCTGAGCATTTTTAACAAGTATCTGAACTCCTATTTGTGCATTTTTAATATAAGCATTCCAAAAAGAGGTGTGGTCAAATATTCCACCTCCGTGTCCTTGAATTAATCCATTTTACAGTTAAACTGCGCCCGTATGATCAGTTAAGGTGAGTGAAAAGTTCTATATTTTAATTAAAAAGAAGTGTGATGATATAAAACAGTGACGTCTGGTTCCATGTGTGTCTTCCTCCCCTCCTCGTTCTGCCATTGTATTAATAAATGATGCTTGTGGAATAAATAAGTCATCCTGACATGTATGACAGATAAATAATGAAAACACTGTTTTTCTTTTCTTCGTCTCTTTTAAAGCTCCACCTGAAGGCTTCTCAAATTAAAAGCTCTCTCTCCCGCTCTCTCTCCGGTAATAAGTCAATCTCGCTCGCTCTTTTTCTTTGTGTCTGCACAGCTTCAGGCCAAACTTCACACAAACAAACACAGAAAGACGCTGATCAAATATTAACTGATTTACAAGAGCATCACTTTAACGGTGAAATCAACAATTTGGAAATGACGACTCTGAGTTTTGAAGAAAATGTGGATGTTTGTGTGAAATTAGACAAAAAAGAGGGAAAGAGGGAGCGCTGAAAAGATCTGAGGACCTTTCTGGAAAGTTAGGAGATCATAACAAAGTGATTATGTCAGAAATGGTGCGACACTTTCTGAAGGTTGGATATTGAATCAAAGTCGGACATTTCATCAACATGTTTTAAAAAGAATGAATATTTACAGTAATCTTTATGGGTAATTTTTAGGAAAATGAGGATATTTTAGAAAACTTGTAGATATTTTGGAAAAGCAGGGACATTTTAGGAAAGTTAGGACATTATTAGAAAGTGACAGTATCTTTGAAATGTTGTGACTTTCATGAAAGTTGGATAATTTTGGTAAATTGACTCAAAGTTGGACATTTCAACAACTTTTCATTGGGGACATATTTAAAAAAGAATAAACATTGACAGTAATTTTCTGTAGGTTTTTTTTTTTTTTTTTTTTTTTTAGGAAAACGAGGACATTTTGTACATTTTAGGACATTATTGAAAAGTAGGGACATTTTAGTAAAACGAAAAGAGTTTATGAAATTCATGTTATGTTGAGAAAGTGAAGATATTCTATAAATTGTGAACAGGATTTAAAATTGGGGTCATTTTAGGAACTTTGGGATGATTTTATGGACCTTTGGAAAAACAAACATTTTCAGAGCACTTGTAGATTTAGGACCAATACAGGAAATGTTGATTATTTTGAGGAAAAGTTGTAAAATAGGGACACTTGTAACTGACAGAAAGTGCCATAATGTTAGTTTTCAGCGTCTGATGGAGTTCAGTGTGTACGTCTGTGCCAGTTTATCTTATTCATAAATTAATTCTGTTTAATCTTGTTTCGGCATCTGCAGAAGAAGAAGAAAAAGAAGAAGATACACTGAGCTGCTGGTGTGACTGTAATGACAGCATCTGACCACCGGGGGGCAGAGAACATGTTTACACACACACATGAATAGACAGAGCAAACCTGATGCTGCAGGACAAACTCTGTGTGTGTGTGTGTGTGTGTGTGTGTGTGTGTGTGTGTGTGTGCGTGCGTGCGTGTGCGCGTTGTTTAGTGAGGACTGTCATCAGTTGCAGCTTCAGGTGTGTCTGGAGTTTCAGATGTGTCTTTAAGGTTAAAGTGAATAAATTATTAAATATTGGGGGTTTTCTTATAATTTAACAGGGTTGATGGGGTTATTAAAGTCTACAAATAATCAAAGATAATCAAATCTTTCAAAAATGACAATATCAAAACCCTTTCTGTACATTATTGCTGTAAAAAACACACCTGTATTTGCATAAAAACAGTTTTCATTTTGGTTTCTTTCTTTTATCTCTTCATACTAATCAGTGCTGTGGGTGGAGCAGTTAAATCCATTCAACCAAACTACTTCCTCAAATTACATGCACTGACAGTATATTTTCTATATTAGACGTACGATTTAACAGCATAAAGATTTAAGACAAAAAAGATGTGACAAAGAAATTGTTATAAAGGAGTCAGAAATTATGGCAAAAAAATAACAAGATGGAAATGATGCAGTAAATAGAAGAGGATTAAAATGACACAGAAGGGAAAGGACGAAAATAATGTGAAAAACGCAATGAGATGGAAACATCAGTGGACGAAAATGAAACGGACGCAGAAGACAAAAGAATAGAACAAGATGAAAAGGGTATAAAACAACAGGAAAAGATCAGAACAAAGTAAAAGATGCAATGAGACGGAAACATGAGATGAAAATACACTAAAAAGGTGCAAATAGACCAAAAAAGACTCAAATTATATAAAATATGTGATGAAACGAAAACAATACAAGACGGAAATGTAAGAGTTAGCTTTGGTTTCAGCAGCTACGAAAACCAAAACACAATAAAAAAAAATGCATGTTTTTATGCGTTATTGCGGATTTTGCTGATTTTCTTTATTTCAAAGTAAATTATTTTCTTGATTTGACCCTTTTAACAGTTAATTAACCCATAAGAGATGTCAAACATACTGGCCCACAATTACGATATTAACAATCAAAAACGTCAAATTCATTTTGGTTCAGGGGCCACATTCAGACCAATTCAATCTAAAGTGGGTCAGACAAGTAAAAAAAAAACAGCATAATAACCTATAAATAATGACAAATCCATATTTCAAACTCAAAAATGTGATCAATATTATATAACATTAACATTATATAACATCCTAAATGTTCCAGTCCCTCCAGAAAAAAAACATTATGCAATCGCGTAATTCGATGCATAATCAAGTAAATAACGTACATTATGCGGGGATCATGCGCATATTTATTATATATTATTATATATTTAGCATATTTTCGTGCAAAATACGTGAAATATTTTTGGATGTGGAGAAATGCAGGGATTATGAAATATGCGGGGCTCACATGATTTCATAATCCGCGCATTTTAAAGTTTACAAAATATTTCATTTTAGCTTGAATTGAGCGGGTGATTATTTCTTGTATGTTTGCTTATCGCACGATGTAATTAGACATTTTTCATTAGTTGCAGGGTGTGGGAGAAGAAGCCGTTTTTTTCACTCAAACGCATGTTTTTCCAGTTCCTGCATATCTTTGCAACTTTGTGCATTTTTTTTTCAAATTCCTGCAATTTTAAATCAGATAATCAGATTTTTCAACACATAATCAAAGATTTTTGCTCACATTTTTCTGGAGGGACTGATGTTTAGTGCTTTTGTAGATCCACTGGCAGTTCCACCCTCTAAGTTGCACATACTGTATAAATAAGTTGATGCATGTACTTGTTAAAAAATTGCACTTATTTTATTTTGAAATTTCAGGTTGTGCATAATCGGTCGTTGTTTTTCCACTTTTTTTTATGGATAGTTTGTAAATTTAAACATTTTCATAACTTGACTGTACTTTTTTTGCACTAAAATTAAAAGAAAGATTTGGAGTTGTCATTATTTTTCAGTGATTCTGCTCTTATTTTACTGCTCCGGCCCAGTTCAGACGGAATTTGGCTGCATTAACCCTTTAGTGCCTCCTCTGATCTGTAAAAGTAAAGTATTTTTGATTCCTATCTGACATTCGAACAAACCCGAAGCCCAAACTTTGACATGAGAAGTTAAATTGAAGTAACTTCTCCTCGTCTCAGCTGGATAATCTGTGACTCAGCTCCCTGTGAATATTTAACCCTGTTCTCACTTTGGTCCAGGAGGAGCCACGTGCTGGTGTCACCTCTCCACGCCGTCGGAGTTGCTTTGATAACACTCGGGGCGGCTGACAGACGCACGCTGACTAATTAACCCCTCTGATTACACCAATTAACCCCGACACATTAGGCTCGTCAGCGCTGCGGGGGGACGAGTTTTCCTCCACGCTGGAACTCAGAGCCAGAGTCTCTGCGGCCACGGGAAGAGGAAGTGATATCAGAACTGTGAATATTAACTCCCAGCTGATCCCAGATCTGTTTCAGAGCTGGAAATGTCAAACACGTATTCAACTGGAAAACTGACTTGGATGAAGAGTAGAATGAAGTATGTGACTAACACTAGTACATCATGGAACAAAACTAAAGCAACATAACTGTATACTAACCCTTTAAACCCTAAGCTTAAAATGATCCGCCAGGACATTTTTCTTATTTTCACTAGAAAAGGTTAGAAAATATGCTGCGAATGAGTCCTTTTGCCCATTTTTCCAGAACATTAAGATCTTTGAAAATCTGACAGTCATTTAAAATGTACTGCATGTTATAATACAGCTAAAACGGCTTCTTCTCAACTGTTGGAATTTTTTCAGTTGCACAAACGGTGAAAGAGTTACAGCCATCCAAACTGCATATGTGCAGAGTGTGTCAGCGATGACACGCCGGGTCTTAAAGGGTTAACTTGTTTTTAGTCGTTGATTGCCTTTTACTTAAAGGAGCTGTGTGTAAGAATTCTGTTCCAGGAATCATAAAATATCCCTGAAAGTCACCAGACGTGAGGGAATCCTGTTCATTTCAAATACTGATGTGGCTGACAGTCGTAGTCCAGCCAGAATATTCACATTTGAAAAGTTTAGGGTCAGCCCACAAGTCATGTTTATGTTGTCATTTTGTTTTGCTCTGATGCCCCGCCCATCACCTATCTCTAAGTAAGTCCGAAGCGTTTCAGCATCCAGGTTGCCAGTTCCCACTGCGCTGCGTCTGGAACATTTCTGATCACAAATGTATGACATTACTAAACCTCAGATTAAGATGAAGAGCCTTAATGGTCAGTACACGGTACATTTTATCACACACTGAAATTCAGCCTCTGCAGAAACACGTCACACACTGCAAAGGAGCGAAGCAGCAGGCCATCCATAGCAGGTGCCCAGGGGGCAAAGTGCCTTGCTCTAGGGCACATCAGCTAATAAGTTTTTCTGCCAGTCCATGGAATCAAACTGGCAACCCTTCAGTCACAAGCCAACTCTCCAGCCCTCCAGGCCGCAGCTGCCCCCTAAAAGGCCTCTTATTATTCCCAAATATGTCTTTACAAAGTGAGAAACACAACAAGGACATGCGTAGGAGATGCTTTTGAAACATGGAAAGCGCTGAAAGTGGAGCAGAATTTGAAGAACGACACCAGCTCTGCTGCGGGTTCACCGCCCGGTAAGAGCCACCGGCCCAGGTGAAGAAACCAGGCCCAGTGTCGGTATGTATGCCGGTGTAGGACTCATCACTTGCCTGGTAGCTCCTTGTAGTAGACACTCATGCTGGATCTGGCAACCCCAGTCTGGGGGGAGGGGGAGGGGCTGCCACGCTCTCCAGTACTTTGAATGTGATTGCAGAACCAGTTTTGGCCACAAACCTACATACGGCTCCTCTAATACAGAGACTGACCTCACGTTGTACGTCACGCCACTTCGTATGGCATTTGGTGTGCAACATGTACGTATTTTCATCCTTTCACGCGTTACTTGACGCCATGTGATCGCGTGTCAATTCACGCCAAGCTCTCCGGTTCACATAACCCTGACTCTAACCCTCAGTGCGTGGTATTTGACGCGGCGTGAACGTACATGCAGAAAGCTTATAACGCGTACAGATAACATGCAAATTCGAGTGTATATTCATGTAAGTCCTGATCCCCTTGTGATATGTCTTTTAAGTATTGCTTTTCGTTTGGATAATCTATTCTGTATTTCTTATTACACTGGTCCTGCGTGGAACTTTTCGTTCCTCCGTGTTTTTCAAATGTGTTTGAATGACAATAAAAGGAATCTCAATCTGAAATATACCAAGGTGAAAATGGTCAAAAAGACATAGCCGGATGAAAACGACATAACAACAAAGTGATCTAAAAAATGCGACAACGTGAAAAAGATGCAACAAGATAAAAACATATGAGACGAAGACTAAGTTCCTGTCTATGACTTCAGGGGTTAGCGACAGTTTGGATCCTACTGTTTTCGCAAAAAATATGGGTTTTCAATCCACAAGGAGGAAACAACTCAACTTTTCTTATTTTTAAATTTCAGAACCTGTACTTTTAATAATCCATATTATACAGGGTTGTGTTGTATATAACATGGACCCAGTGTGTAACTGAACACGGATCAGACAGTAAAGGCTGTACAGATCCACCACTGAGCCTCAGCTTTCCAGATCATCATCCATCTGCTGAAGTGACAGGTGACATCCTGAAAACACACCTTCATACTGCACATGTAAAACACCATCAGCGCTGAATAAAATCTGCTGCAGTCGCTCAGAGTCCGTGGTGTGATTTTCTCATTACCAAGTGAGTGATACATGGACAGGAAAGGGCTGATGCTTGTATTAGCGTTTTGGACATGGAGTCAAATGTGTTCAGTCAGTCATTCATCAGTAATCAGCTCTGAATATCGGTGTGTGATTAGAGTGAACTGTGTGTATGAAACCTGTCAGCTCTCAGCACAACACAGGAGAACACTTCGATCTGGAAGTTCAACTGTTCAGGGCGTTGGAAATTAACGTCACAAATTGTTTCCAGGCTGAAGACGTTTAGAAACTGGAAACAGGTCATTGGAAGTGGAATTTCAGAGTGAGCGTTGTTATTATTACGTCCTTGGTTTGACGCCGTCATTCATGGATGGATGGAGATGGATGGATGGAGATATTTTTATAGTGTTCAAGTCATGCAACAAAATCTATCTATCTATCTATCTATCTATCTATCTATCTATCTATCTATCTATCTATCTATCT
>JAPQRP010000002.1:2923380-2940843 GCA_037367295.1 Apogon hyalosoma
CTGTGGAGTTGAATGAAGAATTCAGAGCCAAGCAGAGCATTTACAGTTTATGGAGACCACAGGGAAAGGATGGAAAATGAATTCAATTTAAACAAGCAAAATATCACTGCTTTAAAACTGTTGCTCATCAACATTGACCGACCACTGCAGACCCCTTCAGCCCCCACCCAAACAGGCCGAGCAGACCCTAAACACCCCCTTATCTTTAAAAAGTCCAACAGAGGCCGATGTTAATGTGAGCATTAGTGAAGAGGAGGAGGAGGAGGGAGCTCCCTGGAGCCCAGCACTTCTCCAACTTAATTATTAAGGGGGGTGTTGGCGGGGGGGCTAATGAACTGCAGGATTACAGAGGTGATAATCACCGTCCTGCAGGTGCATTAAGTCTCATTCTGTATCATTAAGGCTGAGAGCCTGACAGTCGACAATTGGGAAAGCGCAAAGCGCACACACCAACGTTTAGGTCTGTTATTAACATGGATTCTGTAAATCCTGGACTCTGATTGGTCAGAAGGTGTGGATTAACTTTTGCTACCTGGACAGGATGGAAAACACCTGTGACTATTCCCAGACCAAACCTTTACGTTTCCATCAATTTTCAGGAACACAAAGCCCTGGATAATACAACCATCGTATCCGCTACCTCCACTTTGATTTATCGCCACTTTATTTCTGACCAATCAGATGCTGTTGCCATGGTGAAGAAGCCAATCAGAGCAGTAGAGTGTTGTAAATGCTACAAAAGATGCACCGTTATCAGCTGTTCTCCCAGTGGAATCCTGTCTTGATAGTTCATGTTTTCTCTTCTTATTTAAAGGTGAAACAAATTCTAGGAGTTAGTCTGTGCCTTGTGTTTTGTCATTTCACCAAAATCAAAAATGCAGCTGCAATAAGAACACACTATTACAGTCCACCAAAAGCTTTCAAAGTGGTGAGTTAAAACAATGGGAAGTTGTCGTGGATGGAAACATTACACGTCTCCTCTTGTTGCATTGGTTTTCAGTGGTATGCAGTTGATTTCACAGTAAAACTTTTATCTGGACTCAACACTTGTTAAAGGAAGTACCCCTTACAACAGAGGTCTCAAACATGCGGCCCAGGGGCCAAATCTGACCCGACAAAGGGTGCAGTCTGGCCTGTGGGATGAATTTGTGAAATGCAAAAATTACACTGAAGGTATCAATCCTCTTTAGTTCAGGTTCCACATACAGACCAATTTAATGTCAAGTGGGTCGGATCAGTGAAATACTATCAGAATAACCTATAAATACTCACAACTCTGAATTTATCTCTTTGTAAGTGTAAACATTTTCATGTCATTTTACTGTATATACACTTAAAAACATGAATAATCTGAAGAAATATGAACATTTGAAGTGTCTAAAGTGCAAGTTTACCAATCTTCTGCCTGTTAGTAAATGTTTTGTGTATTTGTAGAGTAACTAATCTGTAAGTTGTAATTTACATGTGTTAATGATAAACTGAGACAGAATATTGTTAAAATTACACTTAGTTTTCTTCATAAATTTCAGTTTGTTCATGTTATTCACATTGTTTTAAAGGACAGCTGGTAGATGTAAACATTTTGATCACATAATTTAACTTTTTTTGCTTTAAAACAGAGGAAAGTTTGGAGTTGACATTTATATTATGTTATTATTTCACTGGTCCGGCCCACTGCAGATCAAATTTGGCTTAATGTGGACCCTGAACTAAAATGAGTTTGACATCCCTACCTTAGAACATTGCTTTAAGGGTCTTTTTACCTTAATTTTGAGGGTTTGCTTTTATTTCCTGATTTTTAATGGATAGAGCAAAACAAATCAGTGCATCTAACTAAAGCAGCAGAAGCAGAACATTGTTTAACTGGCATCACCTTACAGTAGTGGGAAAAAGTTTTCAGACACCCTTAAAAATGTACACAATCTTAAATATTATCATGAAATGTTTGCAGAAAAATCATTGTTTCAAAAGGTATGGCTGCATAAGACAGGCACAAATGACTTTTTTTGTTTATTTAAAAAAAAACTAAACTAAATACGTGACTCTTTCAACGTGTCAATGACTTAATGACTTAACAGTGATTCTTAATGCAATTTATCACTAATGCATGGGGTGTCCAAAACCTTTTTTCCACCACTGTAGATTACATCACTCTTACATCATTGAACTCTGCCAAGTATTGTTCCATCCAATCCCACATGCTCCTTCTGCACATGCTCAGTTCCACTGAGGTCAAAATGGATGTTTCAACCAACAACTGAACATTTTAGGTAATTGGCTCGAAGTTTGGACATATTTTCAGCTTTTATTACAACCGCTGCTGCTGACAAACAATTATGGTGTACTTGGAGAAATGTTTGTCTGAAGTCTGGACCTTATATGTGCAAATGCCGTAATGTAACTAGTTAGAGACGTAGCAAATTAAGAAGTAATAAAAACAGGTTGTAATAATCCACTCAATTTTTGCCAAAATGAATCTAAAGATAGCTTTGCAGCACCTGGAGGGTTCAAATTCAAACTGTATGAACTATTAAGGTCCAAATACACAAATAAACGAACCACAGACTAATAAAAGTGGGTTTAGAGAAATATGACCTCTTTAATAGTTGTTAAAGGAATTTTGTTTTAAGGGTCTTTTTAGCTTCGGTATCAGGGTTTGTATTTTTCTATTCCTGATCTTTGACAGATTAATAGAACAAAAAAAATTATCTAACAGACATTATCTGGTAGCACATTATAAGGCAGGCACTAGTTTATCTGAGAGTTTTTTTGGTTTTTTTTGACCTTCCTTAATTAAGAACCTATTTTATTTGTTCACATCTACTTGCCCCTGGCTCTTATAGAGAACCAGCTTGAAAGTTATGTTTTTTATTTGAGGAAATACAATAGTTATATGATGGTCTGGACTTCTGGGAAGCAGAGTTGGGTTGTCATATGCATTAATCAACATAATTTGTCTTATTATGAGAAGTCAAGCTGTTTTATTGAATGTGAAACATATCTGCTATTGTAAATTGGTTATATGTGACTTCTACAATGTGGTTATTCACAGATAAATCAATATGAGGATGTTTTAAAGCCATGGAACAGTGAACAAACACTCGTAGTGTTTATATTTCCTCTGCGTCTCTATATGAAAGCGAGGCGGTTCTTCTTCTGTGTTTTTTATTCGGTGCTCCTCCTCTTCAGGGGCCTGACATTCAGCATTCCCAGTGCCTTCCCACGATGCCTCGCTCTTGTCCTCCCAGGTCTCATTTACCCATGATCCCGCACTCCTGACGTGTTTTTGATGTCCGCAGTGTCCGCCTCCCATTCATCATGTCTGATGCACAAGGCGGTTAGCGTCGTTAGCTCACATCACACCACAGGTAATTAAAGTCGCACACAGTTACATAACCTGAACACACGTGAAGCTCTGCACCTGAACACACAAACGCCGGTGGGTTCGACCTGCAGCCGCCACAGCTTCGTCTGTTTGATCACATTAATTTAACTTGTGAATAATAAAGCAGGTTCTTTGATAATTAAACGCAGCGAGCGGCCTCTCCTACTGAGGACACGATGAGTATCTGATTAGAGGCAAAGAAGAAGAAACGGATGCTGGAATGTTTCCCACCGACTTCAATCTTAACATAAAATGCTTAACATGTTCAGATGAAACTTAGATCCAACATTTCTGCCTCCAGTTTGCAGCATGAACAACCCAAAAAAAAACAACCAAACAAAAAAAAACATTACATGTCCTAGAAAAAAGACATTTTCAAGCAAAACTACACGTTGAATAAATTCACTATGATTAATATAAAACTTATTTAATGCAATAGGAGATATGTTTAGTTTAAATGTGTAAAATGTAGGATCTTTAATTGATATTTTTCGCTTTTTCCACATTTTTCTGATGATGGCGGTGCCGTAATATTGCAGTGGCTTCACGGGTTTTTGGAGAACGGTGCATCGAAATTTTGTTTGCTGTGACATGCTGAATGTCTCGTTCTGCTGTAACCTGTCAAATGACAATAAAGCTTCATTCATTCAATCATTTTATTTATGGGTGTTGGTGTGAAAGCATGCCGAGTTAACTATGATGTATGTAAAAGTCATTGATTAAAAATGATAAATAGTAATTAATAGGTCCGTTTACTCACTAATAAAAAGCAAAGGTGATGACAATACAAAAGCGGTTTGTGACGCCCTGAAAAACCATATTTTTCTGGTTAAAGGTCTGAAAAGTCTGGGCCCAGACCCAAAGAAAAACCTACAGTTACACATTTCTATCTGAAGAAAAGTAAACTATTGGTCAAGACTGCCCTGGACTAAACCTAAAGTTAGTTTTCGGTTGTTTTATACTCAAAGTTCTCCTCTCAGGAAATTGAGACTCTTCAATTTATACATTCAGTTGTTTACATGAATCTGCATGAAAGTTTTATCATCCTATCCTGTATTATTCAGCTCTAAGTCTGTCACTGTCACTGCTGCATTACATACAGTAAATGGAAATAACACTAAATAGGAGTAAGAGGAAAGTTTACATATTGGTCTCCAGACATTAGTGAGTGTTTACTTCTTTTTTTCTGTTCTGAGTCAGTGAATTAATTATCTGTAGTTTTTCAATTGTTGAATGTTAAAAAAGCTGTCATTACTCTTAACATTCCTCTAATAACATGAATAACAGTCCAATGAGAATAAATAAATTCCTCCTATTATCACTTAGGGGTGGGCGATAGGAGCAAAAAAAAAAATTATATTTTAAAATTTCCTGATAATCTGATGATATCCTTTAAAATGTGATTTTTTTTAATTTTTTTTTTACAAAAAATGCTGTAAAACTACTTGCTTATCAGGACATCTATGGATAGACACAGCGTTTCAGAACAAGAGCTCTTGTTTACTTTTAAAGTGCTTCATACATGTTCTACAAAACATGCACACAAACATAATGCGCTTTGCTGAATGACTCGGTGAGGGTTCGCTGAGTGTGTTGCACAGATTTACATATCATTTCTTTAACCGTAGTCACACTTGTGGAGTCATGAAGTTTTACATATTCCTCATACTGTTTCATGTAGTTATGTTCGCAAATGGTGGAACAGATTTGTCGTTGAACTGCACTTCGCGGTGACCGTTTTTTGGCATATCTTGCATATAACGTTATTTTGACCAACATCAGTCTTGTCAAAACTGAACCATTTCCAGGCTAGTGATGTGGACCCACGTCTACTATGAAACCATCCACTGACACGTGAGGCTCATGCATATTTCCTCCATGAGAGACGTTGTGTTTTGTTGCCACTGAGTCACCACGAGACTGAATCCTGCCCACTGATTGGCTTCTGAAGCACGCATTCAGCCAATGAGGACTTTCATGCACCTCTCTTTTACCATCTATGCACTGTCTGTCTTCTTTTCAAGACAGTAGGAATACTCAATAATGTAAAATTGTTTATTGTGATTAAATGCTTTATGGCGGGAATAAAACTCTTAATAGGTCACTTTATTTAGTGTCGGTGTAAATATTTCAGTTGAATTTCTAATCATAGTGATTTCAAGCCGATTCACTGAAACACAGCTACTGTTTTACTGATTCTACAGGTGTTTTTCTGACATCAGCCAGCAAGAAAACATTTCCAAAGCTTAAATTAGAGCTGGATTTTCCGTCTTAACGATGGTCATGAACAAAACAAAGCTGGAAAACTCACCAAGGAACCTTCGAGTGTCATTTAACAAAACATTAAGCTGTACCCGGAGCAGCAGGATGGGACCGTGTCCAGGAGGAGGTCAGGGAGGACCTCGGAGTGCTTTTCTGCTCCATTTGCTACTTTTACAGCCGTGGAGCAGCCGTCGCTACCCCAAAGGCTCGGCGTGCACGCTGCCCGGCGACCTGCCAGAGACAGAGAGGGTGAAGAGGACGAGGCGGAGGTGGAGACGGATCATAAACCGGCTGGAAAAAGACCTCCACACCTGGGAGACAAAGGAGCAGGAACACATGGACGTTTTACTCCTTAAATAAACACTACAGATCCTCAAACACGACGGAATCAGGGCAGTTTGATTCACTTTTATAACACATCTGATACATGGGTAAACTCACTGTGCTTTACAGTGAAACACAAAAAAGAAAACAGACGAGACAGGAAACATAAATCCTCCACATAAATAACCTTTCAGCCACCCATACAATGCATACACATATAAAATACAGGTTTTATGACTCCTGTCCATTTCACAAACAACCCACCAGTAAAAAAAAACATTGCCATTGTACATTTCTGCAAATCGTGGAGACGTAGAATGTTTCCTCATTCAGGAAATGTGGTGACTGATGGATTTACTAAATCCAAGACTTGGCACCAGAGACTGGAGTTCACCTCTGGACTGCTTTGGCTGACCATCAAAGACGTCAGCAACAAAAAGTATCTACTGAGCAAAAATGTTTAACTTATAATCCTATCAAGACATATAAATAATTGGTGTAAAATGCAGTTATTCATCTTTTCATGGTCATCAATATGACCCATTTGGACTTTCAGAGGCTCTGTAGTTACCGTGGAAACACCATCATCTCCTACAACATTGATTCACCAGTAAAACCCATGGAGTTGGATCAATGACAGTGGAGATGTTTGTTTTTATGTTCAGTTAATGATATATTTAGCTGAAGTCAGTTTTCCTTGTTTTTTATATAATATTTTTTTAATTAACTTTGAGCTTTTACGAACATCTACATCAGGGGTGTTCAATCCACGTCCTCAAGGGCCTGTATCCTGCATGTTTTAGATGTATCCCTCTTCCAGCACACCTGACGGTCGTTATCAGTCTTCTGCAGAGCTTGATGATAGGCTGATCATGTGAATCAGGTGTGCTGGAAGAGGGATGCAGCTAAAACCTGCAGGATACCGACCCTCGAGGACCAGGATTGGACACCCCTGAGCTACATGATCAGCAAATAAAACACAGGAAATTTAAAGATGCAGAGAATAACATTATAATGAATGGTAATAAATCACTTAGGAAATGTTAAATGAAGAGAAAAAAAAATTTTAGAAGTTGCCACAAAACCAGTTCCAGGTCTCAAGTGTCACAGCCAGGGTGATGGGTGAGCTAATGCTAAATGCTGGTTTCCAAACATTTTTGTGACAAACTTAAGAGTACAATTTGATGGTCTTGTTAGTGTAACTTACAACATTGTTGTTGTACAACTACAACAGAGGTAATGGTCAAGAAAATAAATGTTTTATTCAATAAAGTCAAGAAAGTCTGACTCAGTAAGCTGTCAATCATACCTGCCAATCAAACCCAATAAAGCAGATGTCAAAGCTTTTGTAAATCTATAAAACCTGATCAGTAGAAGCTGACTTAGAATGTAGACATGGATCAACAATATTGGTAGGTTCAAATAAAGACAGAGACCATCCACACTAATGCAGATATTTTCTACCTCCATTAAAAAAAAAATCTGTTCACACAACCTTTGTTTTACACATGAGAAACCAGTCCAAACTCTCGGAAAAACTGTAGTTGTTACTGTCCAAACTGTGGACACCGTGTATAATACTGGACGTATCAGACACAGAGGCTTTAGTCTGTCATGAAGGTGTAGTTCAGTTGTAAAGCTGCGTTATTTTAAGTGTTGGTTGTGGAAGTGTATTCTTTACATGTGGAGGATTTATCCATAACACCGGTCCGGTCCTGTCTTGTCCAGTCCGTCCCCTGAAGGAATCTGTGCTGACCTCCACCTACTGCAGGTCATACACTGATGTATACACTTGGATTTGATGTTTGAGGTGTAGCTTCAACACACAAAGACATAACAGACATGAACAAAATGGGTTGTGACACTGTTTAACGATGTCTCGGTTTCAAAGACACTACACTTTGGAGAGCGTCTGAAATAGTCTCAGGTTTGTAAAATATCTACTTTAGTGTGGATGGGACATGAATGTGCATGCATGGATGTAGGACAGGAGTAGTTCAGAGACATCCATAGGACACAGGACACTTCTGCAGAGCCACATGAGGATCTGGAAGTTTTTGTCCTGGTTTTACGCCTTCCTTAAAATCAATATCCATTAATTGTGTGCTATATTTAGAGGATATTCTCCACTTTTGTCTCGCTGTCATACAGTCCCTTCCCACATGGAACTGAAGCCCTAAAGCCTCTTAAACCTTCCAGATTTTGCAGACAAAAAGAGCATTTCTGCAGCCGGTGTTGTTGTACCCCTGTGGTGTTTTAACATATTATCTTGGAACCAAAGTTTTAAATGAATTAACGGATTGAGGCAGCGGTTTATGTTGTAAAATCACCAACCATGTGTGAGTCCAGTGGTTCTGAGCCAACCAAGAACAAGACTTCAGGCTGACCCTTTGAATCCAACTGAAGCACGAGTGGACTGAACACATCCCATAAGTAGGGGTGGCCATGGCTCAGGAGGTAGAGTGGGTCGTCCAATAACTGAAGGGTTGGCGGTTTGAATCCTGCTCTGTCCTAGTCATGTGCTGTGGTGTCCTTGGGCAAAACACTTCACCCACCTTGTCTCCAGTGTCACTCAAACTGGTGTATGAATGTTCAGTGGTGGTCAGAGGGACCAAATGACACGAATTGGCAGCCCCGCTTTTGTCAGTCTGCCCCAGGGCAGCTGTGGCTACAAATGTAGTTTATCACCACCAGAGTGTGAATGTGAGAGTAAATTAATAATGGATCAATAATGTAAAGCGCTTTGGGTGCCTTGAAAAGCACTACAGAAATCTAATCCATTCTGAGTACTGATAATTTGGATTTTTTTTGGTAGAAATGTCATCATCACGTTTCCTGTGACATGCTGAATGTATCATTCTGCTGTGACATGTCAAATGACAAATAAAGCTTTTTATCTATCTATTTATCTATCTAAAGCCATACTCTACATCACAGGTATCAAACATGCAGCCCATGGGCCAAAACCGGCCCAAGGGCCCAAGTTCCCAATCAAGCCCACAGGATGAATTTGCAAAGTCAAATGAGGCTTACGCTGTTGGGGGCCGACAGCAAGGGTATATCCCCAAAATCCCCCCAGTCTTCTGCTACATATAAATTTATCCACGATGATTGTAAGACAATGGCTATGAACTAAATTTGAGCTACATTGACCTGATAGTGGCAGAATAATGGTCAGAGAACAAATTTTTCTCCATAAAACTCCACCTAGTGGTAGCAAAAAAATTTACATTTATAATACGATCAATATGAACCAAATTTTTATCTCAGTTGACCTATTTTTGCTCAATTTATGTCCAAAAAACAGATTTTCAACTAAAGCACCCCCATTTGGATGACTTATAATACTCAGAGAAGCTGAAATGGATTGGGTTCTTCCACTAGGGGTCCCATATGTTGGTTATCAGGGAGAAGAAGTCCACCCAAATCTGTCCTAGTTATCATGTTCACATGAAGGATATGGCAGCCGCGGCATTCAGGGTAAAACTATTATATCCATGAAACTCGATTTCTGGGATATAATTACACTAAAGATATTAACAGTCACGGGTGTTGAACTCGTATTAGGTCAGGTCCCACATACAGACCAATTGTGATCTCAAGTAAAATAATAGCATAATAACCTATAAATAATGACTCCAAATTTTCTTCTTGGTGTAAGGTGACAAAAAAACAAAAAAAACAAAAAAAACATTATGCCTATAAATAATGTCAACTCCAAATTCTTTTTGTTTTAGTGTAAAAAGTAACATTCAATTATGAAAATATTTACATTAACATTAACAAACTATCCTGTAACAATAAAATGCGAGTAACCTGAACAAACATGAACAACCTAAAATGTCTAAAGAAAATTAAGTACAGTTTTAATAATATTCTGCCTGTTACTAATTGTTTTGTGCCTTTGCAAATCGGATCTGTAATACACATGTAAGACGAGGCATAACATCCAAATTGCACTTCCTTTTGTTAAGAATTTTAAGTGTTTTCATGTTGAGTTGTTGTTATTTATAGTCTATTATTCTATTATTTTACAGGTCTGGCCCACTTGAGATCAAATTGGGCTGAATGTGGCCCCAGAAAGAAAATGAGTTTGAGACCCCTGCTCTACATGAGGTGTGATTCTACATGAACATTACTCCTTAAAATCTTCTTTTTTAATGGCTGATTGTAAAATTGTCAAATGTTCAGGGCTCTAGTTTGACTAAAAACCATGTATCACTTGTTCTTTTCATATTCAATTGAGAATCCACAATCGGAAAATGAAAAAAAATTGTCGTTATTTCATTATTCATGTACAAATCAAAAAACAAAAAACAAGTTTTTCATTCTTTCGATTGTACACACAAATTAAAAATCGGAAATAAGTAAATGGACCAAATGTGTGGTTTCATGTTGACATTTTTGAAGTCTATTCTACTTAGATTGTCTACCATGGACCCACTGTATTAGACTAAACAACAATACCTGGAAGATCCGGACCATTGTTTTTAGCTGTCATGTCGTCTTCCTTAAGAGTAACGCGTTTGCTGCCTCTAATTAACACCAAATTCTCTATTACCCAGAATGTATCAGGCAGAATACTAACAAACCCACGACTGTCCAGATCAACACACCAAGAAGTCAGGAACTTCTGGGTCAGACCAAAGTGGATATTAAAAATATCAACATGAAACCCCACATTTGCTCGAAATCGAATCGAAAGAATGAAAAACTCTTTGATTTTTGAGTTTAGATTTGTACATGAATCATAACTCATTTTTTTCATTTTCCGATTGTGGATTCTCAGTTGAATATGAAAAGAAAGAATGATACATGGATTGACTAAGTACCCAATTGTTTTCATCTTTGCTGCCTGTTTTCCATCAGATGTTCATATTTCAGCCACTAGAAGTAAATAAATATATCTAGGTGACCCGTGCCCATTCATTGCATCATTTTAAACATTACAGTTATTTATGTTATTTGTGTATGCAATTATACTAATTTGGAGAGCAGACAGCGGGTCAGAGCTGGACGGAGGTAGAGTAGGAGGAAGAGGATGGTTTCCCTCGGTGAAGTTCAAGTGGGAACCTCCGGGCTGCGTCCACACTGTAAACAGCAGCAGAGTCGGACTGCAGCCTCCCAGGACCGGCTACTCTCATGCATTATGCACATGGAGAGTTTGACCGCTGGCCTGTTGCTGATTGGCCGTCTCGGGGTCGGGGTGGGGGCGTGAGGGGGTGGAGGGGTGTGTGAAGCGTCCATCTCCGGCAGGCTGGATGACTGACTGACTGCCCCCCCCTCCACTCCCACCACTTAACCCCAGCAGAGCCTCAAACACACAGCGAGGATCGATGCAGGTGGACTGAGCTGCTCACATCGACTCACACTCACTTTCTTTGTTTACGCTGAGATGAAGAGATGAAAGCTCAGATCTCTGTTTATAGATGAAATAACACACACAGCACAGAGAGCGCCCCCTACAGACGGCATCACAGACACAGTACGAATAAGGAAAACTGTTTTAACCCATACAGACCTAGTGTGACTTTTGCAGCAGTTCCAGAATGAATTTTTTTCTCTATTTAACCTTTTTTAAGTGATTTATCAACATTTATTACATTATTCTCTGTACTTTGCGTTTGTAGAATAAAAATCAGGTATTTTCCCGTGTTTAATTTACTGGTCACGTAGATGTTCATAAAAGCTCACATTAAAATTGTCATAGTATCAGAAACATAGAAAATTGAAGAAAATGTGACTTTTTCAATAAAATCTCTCAACTGAACATAAACCCAGTGTGTCTGTCAACTGTCATTGATCCAACTCCATGGGTTTTACTGGAGAATCAATGTTGTAGAAGATGACGGTGTTTCCACGGTAACTACAGAGCCTCTGAACGTCCAAATGGGTCATATGTGATGACCATGAAAAGATGACAAACTGCATTTTAGACCAATTATTTACATGGATTGATCAGATTAATGAAGGTTATTATATATATAAGTTATTATATTGGTAAATGATTTTGGTTGCCAGTGGTTGTTTGGCTCTTTATGGGTTAAAATTAAGAACAGGTGAAGGTGGTGCTGACGGAAAGGACACTATATAATAAAATTGGCGAAATTAACAAAATAGTCTAAAGACACTGTTTGCTTTTTTCAGTACATTGTGTGAGAGTTTGTGCAATATTTTTTATACAGTCCTTTTTTGCACTAATTGTTTTTCCTGCTAAACAGAACAAAGCTGCTAAACAAATTTTAATTTTTTCCCGTGACAGTGACAACGAACATCTATTCTATTCTAAAATAATAGTTTAATAAGTAAATTCCAATTAAGATCACAATCACTGATTCCTTTTACTGATTTTAAAGACAGTATTAAAACTCTGGAATCAAGGCTGTTGGTCAGTACACGTTTCAACTGATTGCATGTTTTTGGTTTTTTTTTGTATGTTTGCAAATGCTTGTATTTTTGTAAAACTGTAATTATGTGACTGTATCGCTGCTATCTTGGCCAGGAGATCCCCCATCTCAAAGGGACCATCCTGGTTAAATAAAGGTTAAATAAAATGAATAAAAAAAAGAAGGGATGCAAACCCCTCATGGACTAAATACCATCTGTAGTAAAGAGTCAAGTATTTTATGTGCATTAGACAATGTTTATGGAACATTTATCAGCTCTTGTGACATGGTTTTTGTCTTTCCTTTAAAAAAGAAGAAAAAAATGTCCTTAATGTGAGATGAAAACACCTTTTGTAAACTGATCAGCTGATGCAGTATTTGGTAATACAACAGTAGTGTGGATGGGCTGAAGACTAAATTATTCCTCATGTTCCATATTCATCCTCTCCTGGTGTCCCATCCTAGTATTTTTCATATTTATGCTATTGTCTCCTCATGCACCTTCAAATGGATAGCATTCCCAATCCCAAGGTACATGTACAAAGACAATAAAGACATTCATTCTTTCAGTAATTTCCTGCAGATTCATGTTGTCCTTCTCACTTCCTGTTTTTAAAGCTTTAAATTCAGTATAAAACACTTAAAGGTAGATATTTTACACAGTAAAGGTCACACAAACTATCTGTGTGTTGGCTTTGTATTATTTTACTTTGCACTAAACCCAATAGTATGTCTGCTATTTTTGGCCTGGTTTTTGTCATTTCCAGCTGTTTTACTATTGACTCAGGAAATAACATTTTCATCTGAAATACCAACAAGATGGTTTCCTACTTTTAACATTTTATAAAAGATGTGCTCTCTAATTGTTTGTTCTTTGACTTTCAGAGCTTTTGTAAACTGATTAGAAATATTTTTTACATCTAACAATAACTACAATATACAATAGTGTGTTATGTTTGTCATTTAGCTCTATTCAGTGCATGCATACATTGCACAAATTTGACATTATAGTTATTGAATATAACGTCTGCGATAACCTCCACCAAATCACTGAAACATTTTATGGTTTTTCACATGACAGTGTTTGCTAGCGATGTGTGTTTAGTAAGTGAGCTTTATCTTGGTATGTTCCACCCATTGCTCTTTTCCAGTTCCACCCTCTTAACTAAATTCGGTCACTTCTGCTCCGAAAAGCAAAACGGCACCAACAAAAATGCCAGATTTAAACCTTCAAAACAACCGTCCACAAACCAGCGGTTGACGTCACTGAGGCTTTGACCACTTTTTACTTACAGACCTGAGGACGTCGACATGACCACACTAAACCCACCTCGGTCATGAAGGTGCAAAGGCCTGATCATCTCTGTTCTACAGCTTTGAGGAGTTCAGAACTTTGTATTGGAATAATAACACACACTATTGGACATGACTGTCTCTATATGAGTCATGTATCCTGTTATTTTTTAGAAAATGATGAAGTGGTGTCATTCATCGTACATAAATCATGTAAAAAATAACAGATCCTCTTCAGTATGATCAGCGCAGTCCGACTGAAGCGCCGATCCTCAGTTTAACTCGCCTTCCTGTTTGCTTTGAAAAGCAGCGCTGAGGTTCAGAGGCCAATTCCAGCGTTTCTTTTCCTTTTTTCCATTTTTAATGGAGACGTGTGGCCATGATTTATTCAAATGACAAACCTCTCTGCTCTCTTTTTCTTTCCTGAGGTATTAGTCATTGGTGCTAATGTCAGATTACTTTAGTAGCCTTTCTGCTCTTGATAAATGACTGAGACAGGCAGTAAAAAATAGATCAAAACCACTGGGATGAGAAAAAGGAGGAGTAGGAGGAGGAGGAGGGAGGAAGGCCGTTAAATCATTTCCCTCCGCCGCCCGACAGGCCTCGGAAAATGCCACCCATTATTCCTCTGCCACGGCTAATCAAAGCGCCCAGAGTGATTAGAGACGCAGCAGCAGCGCTCGTCTTCCTCCCACCTTAACAAGCCATTATGACGGGCTGAAGCGCTGCTGCCGCCGCCTTTACCGGCTGAAATATGGAGCACTTCACAGCGCTCGCTACATCACAGGGCAGAGCACGGGGCAGCAAATGGCATTATTAGCCCTTAAATATGTAATTAAAGAATTTTCTGAAGGAGCGACAGCACAAAGAGATGATGTAGAGGAGAAACAGTGATGACAAGAAGTCAGTTTAAGACCCAAAAACAACAAGAAGATCAAATACCAGCAGATAAAATTCATATTTTAATGAGGAATAAATATGTTTAACACTGAATGTGCCTTTAAAAATGTTTTTCACTGATGTTTTGGGGGATTTTACTGCAGCCCTTTACTTGGAATTTTCAGATCTAACATGGTCGGGGTTCTGTTTGGTTTACATGTTTTGCTGTTTGATTAAGTTAAAACAGATAAAGTGTGTAAAAATTTTTAAACATGGAAAATATGCTGCTACAACCATCTGAAATTAATCTAACATCTCCTAATCCATGCTATGTGCTGTTTGCAATTTTTAATGATAATGCTAGGTAACGCCAGGTATTGTGTATGTGCATATATAAATGCAGAGACTGAAAGTTATTTTAAAAAAAGTAAGTTAACCTTGAACCTTTTAAATTTATTTTATACAGTAAAGATATCCTTTTTAACTGCTTATTTGTTGGACTTTCAGAGATTATGCTTCTTGAACAAAAAATACTTTTTGCAGTTACTGCTACTTAATTTCACCACGTCAGTTAGCTTAATGTAGCTACATTAGCTAATGTTAGCATTAATTCATAGTGTATTAGTTACATCAGTTCTATCGGTCTGACTTTCTTTACTGTGTTTATGCTTTACACAAACTCAACACTGGTTGTTGAACACAACTGTCTGCTTTAACATTTATCAGATCATTGATTTTTTTTTAATGGTCTGCTGTTAGCAGTGTTTGGTAAATTAGCATTAGCTTGCTAAGTTTCACCCATTGCTCTTTTTCAGCTCCATTCCTGTGTATAAATGTTCAGTCTGCTCTAAGAAAGACAGAAAGAAAGAAAGATAGTAACAACCAAAATGTATAAATTATTACCCACAAACCAGTGGGTGACATCACTGTGGCTCTGACCACTTGTTACTTCCAGTCGCTCATCAGTCAGTCATGTCAGCTCTGGTGTCGACACAGAAGCGACATCCAGATGTTGCAACGTGTTGAAAAAGTCACGTCTGTTGAACACACAACACATTGGCTCATGTTTGCATCTGGACTGCGTTTGCACTGAATTCATCACTCTTTACATGGAGTTCAGGCCATTTCACTCACACTGTGGATCCCACATGTCAAACTTTCCCACAGGCTGTGAACACAGTGTAGAGTGTCGTCAGGAGCAGCTGGGTGGGCGGAGCCTGTTGACACCTGCTCAACACCTGGCACCTGTTGTTGTGACCGTCGATGCCATGGCAACGCCACACAGCGCCAAAGTAATGATGGTGTGATTATTAAGATGTGCAGGTGAGACTGAGTGAACAGGGTTTGGACTATATTTATAAAATACATTTTCATATTTTGATTACATACTAATTGTGTTGTATTCAAAATGATGCATTTTTCTATTATCATATCTTACATTATCTTGTCTGACAAACTTCTCAGCTGTGCCTTGGAATAAATATCAAAAGGAACACTGATAAAATATTACATGAAGTGCAATATGGTGTTGCATAAAATTAAATACTGAATGCATCCATCAGAATTAACCCAATAAACTTATCTGAAGATAACTTAGGTTTTAAAATGGATAGTTCTGATTCGTGATTCTGACTGGCTGGTGAGCTAAAACCCTCTAAGTACATCACATCTGTACAAAATGTTGGATTTTATTGTTAATTTGAGGTAATTGTGGATGAGTAGTGGAAAGAGATGGACAGGACAGAGGCTAAAGGTAATAAAAAAAAAAGACTTTAATGAAAGACTAAATAGATGGAAACATCCATAACTGTGTGTGGTCTATTCCCCATTTTCAGACCTGGTGTGAGAGAAATGAACTAAAACTCTGCAAAGCTTTCCCGAGGGACAGAAATGTCAGTGATAAAGTGTTTTAGTTTGGTATGAATGTGAATATCTGCAATGTTACTAAAAACAGATGAGCGTGATGGAGGCATATCTTAACATTTGACGGTGAAATTAAAATGCAACCACTTATGTCAAACAGGAATGCAGACGTATATATTAACTGCTTTAGTAATGCTATTTACCAGTCAAAACTTTAGATGTAACCAAGGGTTGAAACATAACTTCAGCTGCATTGGTCTTATTCTATTAAATATTGTTGTGGACCTACAGAAAAAAGTTTGTTATCAATGCATTACTGCTTCCTTTATGAAACCTTACCAGGTACATGTAGTCAGAGTTTGTAAAATCAATATACCATGTGAAGCTGTGATCTACAGTGATTTTAAGAGGGTTTTTGGTTGAACAAAGACCCTTATGCATGACTATAAAATCACCATAAAGCACAAGTTTTTGGGGCTTACTGTGTCATTGCAGATATGTGAAAAAACAATAAACTTAATTTGTACAAATATTCTACTGTGATATCTAATTTTGCTTAAAAAGTAAAAGAATATGACAGCTTGAGGGGGTGAAAAAAAAAAGCAGGGGTTCTGTGTTTTTCTATTATTTATCATTGATTTAGGTATGACTGTCAATTATAATGATGCACTTGTATATGTGTATTTGTGGGTGCGTGTGGTTATACGTATATTTATTATTACTTATTTTTGTGAATCATATTTTAATTATTCTCTTGGCACATGTATCAGTGTATGCATAAAGTTATTGTCTGTAAAAAAAAAAAAATAAAAGAATATTTTTGAATCAGAAATTAAGCTGCAATGTACAGGCCACACTTCAAATATTTAAGAAATAAATGAATAAAAAAACAAAAGTAAAGGCAAATTTAATGACTTAATGTAGCCTTGAAATGATATATAAAACAAAATAAAATATATAGAGAACAGCTGTAAAGCATCCCACCATCACGATCTTTATACTTATGTTAAGCTAAGGAAAAGTGCAGTTATAAATCAGAAATTAAGTTTGGACATGTCTTTAATAGAGCCA
>JAPQRP010000002.1:2950274-2966854 GCA_037367295.1 Apogon hyalosoma
TCGGAACGGGGGAGGGAGGGGGGGGATCTATAACTAACATAACTTACGCTGGCGTTAAATGGTTAAATGAAACTGAAACTTAATATGCTTTCAACATCCCACTCCTGACTTCTATGTCTCTATTACACAACTGATCTAACACCAAGTTTTCACAACTTCTAACCTGTATCCACTGGACCCCCCCACTGCTCTATGGGCCCCCCGCATATGCTGGGCCCCATGAATTTGTCATGCTTATCCCCCACTTTACAGCGCCCCAGGAGTCTGTCCCCCCTCATCCTGTGAAAATCTAATCCATGTTCATGGCATTCAGCTTAAATGAATCCAATCACGGATACGTTCATATGCACATTTATCTCAAATATAACATTTTTCTGGAGCCATGTAAACACCATACTGGGCTGGAATATTCTGACTTCTCCAAATGGAGCATTTTCCATCTATAACACAGGACGTTTCTCCAGTTTTATGAGGATTCTTTGGATGTGGATAGAGTCCATTCAGAATATGAATCTCATTTGTGGGTTTTACCGCAGGTTGTGACACACGGCGCCTGTTTACGATCAGCTGGAGCACGGACAAAGATCCTCTCTGGTACAGACGGATGCTCTGTACCAAAGAAGACAAATTCTTATATCAAATTCTAGTTCAGTTTGCGAGGACAAATACACTTGTAAAACTTATGAAACAGAACATTAACACATAAACACATTTCTGGGATAGAGCAAATATCCTAAGGGTGATTTTTTGCAGGAATGGAAGAGGGAGGCTGAGTTCACACAGCTGAAAAATCTAGTTTTACTCCAGGTATGCACAGCTGCATGTGAAGAGGAATAATTGTCTTTATTACTACAGAAATCTGTACTGGTACCTTCAGGGTCACACACAATGTGGGAACTTCAAGTGCTGGAGTTTACACGGAACACTAGTTTTTACTACCTTTACTAATACAAATATTTTCAACACATGCACAATCTGGAATCTGTCCCAGGTTGGCAAAAGTTAGTTCTTTGGTGAACATTACTTTACAAACTCAAAATTCTACTGTTTCTATTGAGTCCATATGTACGATCATATGAACCAATACAGTGTTTTTGGAATTTTCTGTGTGAATTCAGACTGATGCCGGGTCATTTATGGTCCAAAGGACTGTGGGAGGATGGAGGATGATGATTAAGTACCTGCTACACTTCCTCATGTCTACCCCAGGATGATGCAGTAGGGTCCGATCAAGAGAATGTGAACATGAAAAAGTAAATTTGCACACATCATTTATCAAGTGGGCTCATTTTTTAGCTAAAGGTCTCTATTTTATGGAACTGTTATCCTTTATAAAATACCGCTTGTAGAAAAAACATTACAACTGATTTTATCAATTGTAGTTTTTACACCATAGGACAAATTTGACACTTAAAAATTGTAACTAAAAACTTTTTAAATGTATTCAATCTGTTGATTATATCGATGATTGTTAAATTTCAAGTATTGGATTTTCATTATTTTGTAAATATTATTGATATTTATGAGTTTGAATATTTGCTTAAAAGGCCCTGTCCACTTGTTACCACAAAAATACCATTTTTAAATTTTCAAGTTATGTATAATTCAGATATTTGAGTGAAACTTTCAGAAAGTAATGATCTTTTGATACATTTTGGGTGATGCATCCAATGGTAAAGAGTTGTCCACGTGTTACTATGGCAGCCTGTCCATGTGTTACACATTCTCATGTCAATAAAGCAGAGACTTTTCAACATTTTACTCCAAAATGTATTTTCAGCATAGTGGAACATAATATTTAAAAGGTTTTCTCCTATTTGATATCAATTTCTGTTGAGAACCGCATGTTTTGAATGTTTGCGTAAAGCTTAAAAATTAATGTCCGTTTCAAGTCCAAGTGTTGCCGAGCAGTAATTTGACATTTTTCACTTTAAAATTTTATCTCCCCAAGTTTTGTTATACCTATGGTTAACATGCTTATAAATACCTACTCAGATATGTATAATACATGTATATAAATTACTCTGCTTACATGACAGAGACTGTTGAAAACAAAACGTGCTCAAGTGTTACCACTTGATCAGATCCAGTAGCTTTTTAATGCTCCTACTTTTTATGCATTTATGTTAATTAATCTCTTTCAAAGCCTTGCAGTAAAAGGTGAGTTATTGATTTGTGTCACAGTTTACTCAGAGAATTGCTGAGGTTTTTGTTATAAAAATATTAACTATACAATTATATAAGTCGTACACTGTTGCCCATAAAGTTGGAATTACTTTGTTTTCGGGCACATTCCTCTTTTTATTCCTACTCATACATAGTGAGTAATCACCTTTAACCAGGTTCAATGATTACATATCGAGTCCCACTTACTCATCTATCAAGAATAAATCACATTTATTTCATGAGGTAAAATTATTTTAGTCAAGCTTTATGGGCAACAGTTTAGAAACTGTCCCTGCTTTACTTTAAATGCAGTCATTCATTGATCTCACATTACATGAAGGTAAAATCTTAAGTGTAATACCACTGATGACCACTAGACCGCCAATAGATTTACTGAACTCTGAAAATTTTGATATGTTTATCCATTCATCATTCCACGGACTCATTCTGGTCTCAGTTGTATTTCAACACTGTAATAGATTCTGGTCCATCTTTACATTATTTGGTGCATTATTAACATTTTATGGTGAACAGAAGCTTTGATTGACAGGTGTGATACCTTTCATTTGCCTCTGTTTACTGAATTAAACATTTTCACAGACAGCTCAACCTAGTTGTGGCTAATAAGTTACACTAACATGACATTTTTGCTCAAATGTTTGACAAAGTTACCTCTTTACTGTGTCAATAAGCTAACGTTTACCATGAGCTCGCCTCTGAGCCTTCGTACTCCCAAAATTTCATCCATTTTGACCAATTCCAGTCGCTTCTGGCTCCATAGGATCAACATGGCGGTGAACTCCCATCCTCAAAACAGCTCAAAAACCAAAGACGTGACAGTAGCTCCATCCACATCTTACATACAACTGATGGTTTTAACTCAGGATTTCAATCATGCAGTAGCATCTGTAAGAACCCACAGTCAGTTTTAATACACTGGTTTACAGTTAGCTTTTAAGTAATGGGCTTTAAAAGTTTGGGTTTTTCTCTACAAAAACATAAAAACGCCAAAGCTTCGTTTCTCTGCATTTGTTACAGAGCTGCAGAGGGACTTTCCCACCCCCGCCGTCATTCACCCTGCACTCCAAAGGATTGTGGGAAGCTTGAGGATGATAAATGTATACACCCCCCACCACCACACACACACACACACAAACACCATGTCCTCTTTCAGCTCACTGTTGGCACGATCCTCCTCAAAGGTTCCTGTAGAAATGTCTTTTTTTAAGAGCACCACCTGCCCTTCCATCCCCCCTCCCCTTCCCCTGTGGTCCCATCTCTCGCTCAGGTTACCCCCCGCCCCACTTCCATTCGTCTGTCCTCTCCTCTCTGTTGGACCCCCCTCCTTTCTTCTTTCTCTTCTCTCAACATCTTTTAAGTTGTCGAGCAGAACAGATGGCAGAATATGTAGCTGACCTAAAATACATCTCTCCTCTGGGAGATGTTTCCAGCTCTCAATATGGCCGAGCTTCCTATATGCGACGGTGAGGATTACATCAGAGATGGGCGCCGCCGCGGGAGGGAGGCGACTCTGACCGAAATGCATCTGCGTCAGGAGGCCGAGTGTTGGAGCGGAGACAAAGCTACGACTGAAGCAGAAGTCCATCAGTGACATTTAACAGCAAACAGACTCTGCTCTCCTTTAGGATTATAAATATCATTCCAGGTGATCCAAGCTTTTGGCACGGGTTCATTCTTTGGCTCGCGGCGCCAAAACGAAGCTTCCCGTCCAGAATCCCAGCGGGGCCCCGAACACAAAGCCAACACTGCTGTTTATTTTCTATCTATACTGTTTATTGCACACAGAGCCAAAGTGAAATGGAAATGACATCAAATTAAAGAAAATGTGTGGGAATGGATCAGGCCCGGACAAAAGCTGTGTCCGAATGTCTCCCCAGACCACTCTGTAATTACTGTCCAGTGTTTTATATGAGTGTGTAAATGCAGAGAGTGGAAATCCATCCACGATACACAGCCCAGATATTCCACAGTGGAACAAAAATGCACTGTCCACAGCATGTGTCCAACTAACAAGCTTCTACTAAGCACTAATTAACTCATCAGAGACCAAGGCTTTACTTATATAATCAAAGGTGTGTTTTAGAGGCATATGAATATATGTATATTTGTAAAGGTAATGGAAAATATTAATCATGGCTGTCACTGGTTTAATTTAATATATATATCAATTATCCCTTCTCACAAAACATGAGATCTTTACCACTCTGAAAAATACTGTTAATGCCTGTAGAAAAGGGGGTCAGAAGTCACCAAACTGTACTGGAAACAGGTTTATTCTACACATGTTGTACTTCCTGTCACTGGTATTTATAAGTAATTCTATGTATTTGGAAGAAAGAAAGGACATTTAGGGAATGAAAAATCCCAATGTCCTCACAAAACTGAAACGTGGAACTTGTTAGTATTATTAGCTTAGGTCGTTTTCAGACTGGGTGTCCAGATCCGTGCTGTACCTGGATACGATCACACCTTTTCCGCAGATGTTGCGTTCACAAGCACGTACTTCGGCCTGTGCCTGTGAACAAGTCGGTGTTACAGGGCTGAAACAGTAGGTGGCGGCGTGGAAGGAATTCTGTAGTTATCCAACAAACGTGGAAGTCAGAAGAAGACAAACCCTTACATCATCAACTGAGTGACTGTTCTGTTCACAGGCAGTACTTTTCTGTTATCCTGTTTGAGGCAAAGAGAAGAAGAGCAACCTTCGTTGTCCCTGATATATCACCAAGTGGTTCAGTCTATAAGGCGAGCCTGTGCCACGTGGATCCAAGGCTTTTTCAGGAGACAACAGGAGCACCGTCTACGGTCTCGTGGTGATGAGGTGACTTCTGTTGTCGAAGTGGTGATTAGGTCACTTCAGGTCTCGGGTACTGGAATCCACGCAGTCCATACCCAGGACTACCTTCTCAGCTGGACGGTACTTGCGCATGGAACGTTTGCATTCACACTGATAAAAGTAAGTGGACATTGGGGTCCAATGTACTCGGATACGGACTTGGATACCCAGTCTGAAAATGGCCCTAGTTTGACTTTGGGTTTGAGCAGTTTCTAGAGACATTTAGTGGGGGGAAAAAAAAGGCTGTTTTTCTAGTTCTGTGGTGTTACACACAACATGCATGGATGAGTAAACACCAACATGAAACTTAAAATAAAATGCACAAATAAAATATTAAGTATTAATGTAAATTAGTGAGAAAAGTCTACACATGTAGACAGTACGTGTAGTAAATTGTGTTATGGTTGTAAAGTTGATCAGCTATAATACTAAAGTGTTCATATTATTACATTTAACAGGAAAGGGGTGCTCTTAACATATTAGGATAAGATGTGGTGGTTTATCTGGTAATTGTACTATTATATTGTATAATCATTAGAATTTGATATGAAAAGACAGTCTACTGTATATTTGTATTTTGCACTCATCACATTTTATACAATTTCTAATTTTTGATTAAAATGAAGCAAATCATGCTAAAAAAAAAAAAATCCGTCAAAATGTGTCAAGTTGAAAAGTTTTGATCTCTTTGGAGGGAAAATGTTAAAAATAAGAGAACTCCATTAGTATATTCATGTTCCTTAGGTTACAGTGATAATCTAGAGCCGAAACAGGAACAGGAAGAAGGTAACATTACCTGAAACACCTGAAAGTCAAACCAAACAAAGAGTTTAGGGTCCATCTAAGATATTAATTGAAAATAATTAAATAAGATAACACAAAACAAGAGGACAAAAGATACTGGACAGAAGTTGTTCAAACAAGAAGATGCAGATGTGGGAATGCAAATCACAAAAGGTCAACATGAATAAATACAATAAAAGAACAACAGCAGTAATGATCTGTTTATGATGATGGTTTCGATCGAATGTTTCTACTGCATTAATTTGTAAACTGATTGATTTTCTTTCATAAAATTAATCAGCATGTAGCAGAAAGCTTTAATATTAAACTGTGTACTTTTACATCAGATTCATCATGCATTCCCTGTGTGTTGACTGGTTTTATGTGTAAATAAAACCCTCTTCATTTCTTCTTAGTGTGTTTTCATCTGTGTTTGTGGATGTTTGGATGAACGTCTAACATTTTGTGTAGATTGTTTTATGAGAGTATAAAACATTTTCCACATGAGTTAACAGACAGCGTTGTCCCAGAAACCACATCAGTGCGTCGCCGTGAGTCAGAGAACAGTCAGAGCCGACACCACCCTGGACGTGACCCCACCTCGCCTCGCCCACAACAGGAAGGAGCTAATGTCACCAAGATGTCACAGAGAGGAACAGCGACGGCGGTTGGATGCGTTCCCGTCACCTCAGTGTGAAGAGACAATCGATCGCTGTATGAATTTGTGAGACGAGGCGGGGGACGGCGTGATTTACGACATGGACGACTTCGTTTGGCAGATGAGACGGTTAATGGCTGCCTGATCATGAAGTGATGTGGGGATGACGCACACTGCTTTTTGTTTGGGGTCAAACTGAAGTGATGAGTAGAGAAAACGTCCTTTGTGTTGCTTGAAACATGTTTAGTTTTCCACTGCGTTTCCATGGAGGACATTTCAGGAACAAGAACTGTTAGTTTAATCAGATGCCTCGAGGACTGTTTTGTCATTATCTGTTCATGCTTCTCTATTATTGGCAATGTACAGTTACTGACAAGACTGTTAAGTGAAGGATAAGTAGCACCTGTAGTTGACTAATAAAAAAAAAACCCTTTCAACTTTCCCATGTGAAAAGAAGAATGGTACGTAGAAAAAAGGATCCACTCAACATATCGATGTCAACCGCCAGAACAAAATGAAAACATGCAAGCAAGGACTTCAACTCCAAAGTGATGTCAATGTAGAAGTATATTTAAGTTGTAATACCACTGACGGCCTCTAGATGGTGCTCCAAAAAGCCTCAGCTCCCATAGACTTACATTGAACTTCTCTGTAAAAATAAAAAGTCAGTTTTCTCCAGGAATCATTCAAGTCTCATCTATTTTTTTCTTCAAACAGATGATACGATGGTACATCCTCCATTAATCAGATCTCAGATTGAGTAGAAGCTTTGGTATCTGCCATGTTGGACTCTTTTACACAGGTTTGTAGTCAGACTTTCATAGCTTTGGTTGATTCAATAAAATACATTTTTGTCCATGCCATACTGTACTGTGGAGGAAGCGGTTCTTAGAAAACACTGTAAAATTACTTTATTTGTCTTTACTGTTCAATGCTATTGTTTAGCATTAACTCTCCCATGAGCCCTCAGCTTCTCATAGTTCCACCCACTTGGTCCAAATATGGTTTCTTCTATCTCCAAAATGAAAGTCGACATAATTCCTCGGTCTATGGTTCTTATGTCCACTCATGGGCGAAGTCAAGGGAAGGTTAACATCTGGTCAAAAAAAATTGAATTACAATACTCTGCACCAAACTTATATTATCAGGGAGGTAATTACTTGTATTTTCAGGAAAATGTATTTTGAAATTAAAAAAAATCGTGAAAACAATTTTTTTTTAGGAGTTTTATGAGTGTGAATGTTTGGAAAGTGACAGTTTAGTGCTGTCATTCTGGTTCATTTTATAAACGCTATAAATAAACTACATTTATTCAAATACATTGATATTTGACATTATGTGCCAGATGGTGTTTAAAATTAATAAATGCATACATCTATGCAACATACATTTGAATATAATGTTAATATTATTTGTATGTTGTAAATAAATGTATATGATATTGATAATTGAAATAAAATGTTTAATTTGATATTTACTTTTGTTGTCCATCTGTGACACTGCCATTTTTCTAAACTCTTTCTATTTGGGTCTGATCGAACATTTTTGTCCTCTAACCAATTTATAGGGTTGTAAAATAGAGGGTTTAAGGTAAACACTGAATACATTTGAGAAGGAAAATGTCAGAGGAACTTCACTGTGGAATTCTGGAAAAAACAGACGTTAATTTTTTTGTCCATCCACGATGCAGTAGTTTGATATTTTTCATTTAAAAATATTTTAAACTAAATATTGCCCTTTGAGTATGTTTAAGATGGCATTTAGACCTTTACAATTATGTGGAATATTTGTCTGAAACTTGTCTGGTTCAAAAGTTATGAATCAAAAAGTAGTGGGCGGTCCATCTGTGATGCCCTTGACCTCGACCTCACGTTTCTATGAAGGTTACATTTACAACCCAATATCTCTGGAAAAGCTTGATCATATTCTGAAAATGGAGTGCAAACATTCACACAATATTTTTTTTGTTGTTGTAATATTGATCATTTATTCCGCTACTTTTATTATACTTGCACGGAGAAACTGTTACACAATAATTTCCCCTGAGATTAATAAAGTATTCTGATTCTGATCATCATAATTTAACCGAACACTTTCAACCCTTTAGTCCCTTCAGAAAAGTGACGTTTGTTGTCATATAGGTTACAAACATGGTAAGTTGTTTCATCTACCCAGAGCTCTCGTATGGCAGTAAACCAGTGCTTTACTACCATATACAGTGGTAGTAAATCCAGTGTTTTAATTTGGTAAGTACCACTGCGCCACATGGTCCATGACGATGGTGCATTTAGTGGTGTTTTACTGTGAAAGGCCTGTGATGTACAGCTCCTCTGGTGGTGGGCGGGGGCGGTAAATTCTGGCAAAAGTTGAGTGAAAGTAAACATTTAACTAAAGGATCTGAAATATTTCCTGCCATGTTTTCATACTGTCAGAGTCCAGAAAACCTCACAGTTCACAAACTCAAACAGAGTTCCTTCTGTGTGTGTGTGTTTTTTCTTCCTTTTCTTTCGGTTGTAACTGAAGTGCTTCTCCTCTGAGCTTTTTAAAGCTGGAAGTCAGAGTTTCCTGCGTTCTTACATTTCTGGAACGCTGCTTCAGATATCCAGTGTTTGTTGGCAGGAAAAGCCGAGGCGAGAACAGCGGTGGCATGTCCACGGAGCCAAAAACTGCCCGCTCAGTCTCTCTGGATTTCCCATTAGGATCGCCCACCAAGATGCAGGGGGAAAAAAACCTGCAGCTGCTGACAGACTGAGCGCGCTCCAACGCCTGGACACGCCCACCTCGTTCACTCTGACGATCAAGTGGACGCTATTATCTCATCACTGCAAATACGAGTCATTACAGATGTGCTGAGGAGGGAAATGAGGACTTAAGTCACAGAAAGAAAAGAAAACAATCTGCAGATTCAGCTGGTATGGAAGCCCAAAGAGGCCAAAAAAATCATTCAGAAAACATCATGTACTGTATAAATGAAAAAAAAAAAAAAAATCAGAATTCATTCTGATAAATCAACACAGGTCAGTTGAATTTTATTACTTATTTTTAATCTTACAATAATAAATTAATCATGACATTTATAATAAAGTTAACTCCATAGGCTTTTTACTGTATTTTTTTTCCCAACCACAGACCATTTTATCAATTAATATTTTCATGTTAAAGCTCATTTTCAACATACTTTATAGATTTTTAGAGACTTCTTGCTTCTTTCTAAACAGGCAACTTATTCAATTTACTCTAATAATTTATTGTAACTTGTCTACAATATATGATATTTGTTAGATTTATTTTTTATTTACTTGTTTATTAATTTATTTACTGGCCTATACATTTTTCTAATGTTACTTTGGTAATATTTGAAAATAAATGGAAATAATTTTTGTTTTTTTAATAAATATTATGTGTAAATAATATAAATAATATTGGTTTGATTAAAAACGGGGTTCTTTTTATCATTAATCTCCACCAGTGTGTTTTAAAAAAAATTCTCAGGAAATAAAATGCTTAACTTTTTCCTATTTTTGTTTTGTCCTTGGCTGTACTGCTGTTTACTCTGGTTTCCATTCTCTACTGAACATATTGGCAGCCACACTTCTGTCAGTCTGCCCCAGGGCAGCTGTGGCTACATATGTACTTTACCACCACCAAAGTGAGAATGTGTGAGGGAATGAATAATGGATCCACTGTACACGCTTTGAGTATGCATTAACAGAAAAGGGCTATATAAATATAATCCATTATTATTATTATTATTATTGTTATTATTAATTCTTTGTTGAAAAGGGCCAAATCTGCCTCGAGCAAGCAATTGAATATTTTGGAAAAATTCAGTAAGTTTTCAAAAAAATCCTAATGCAATACTTATAAAATGTGCATAAAGTAGTAAATAGAAAGAGTAATTTTCTGTTAATCTGTTTTTTCTGCAATTTCATTTATCTGGTAATATTTAACTGTGACAATTCTAGAGGATAAATTGCATAGTTTCTAAACTGTTCCTTTTTTATTTTCTTGTCAGCTGTACTGATCTCCCGTACATCGTCCCTCCTCTGGTCAGGAGCCTTCTGAAATTGTTGTAATTCCTCTTTAACGCTGCTGTAATAACAGGAAGCAGTCTGTGGGTGGCTGGGTGGGATTAAGGTGGTGAGGAGGCCTGAATAGGGAGGAAACCGACCTTCCTCCTCCTCCTCCTCCTCCTTGTCCTCCAGTTTGAGGGGAGTCCAGGCAGAGCTCCACCACTCTCCTATGATTTACAGCCGGAGCAGCAGAGTTCACCGTGGACCGAAGCCAGCGACAAGCCCCCTTTTAACACCAGCTTTGTATTCTAATGACCCCCTAAACTGCACACCATCCATTCTGTGTCCATTAACCACTGCCGCAGCTAATATTCTTTAATTCACTCCAAAAAGGGGAGGAGGAGGGGGGAGTGTCCGACCGGGGCCTCGCTGCACTTAATGCCTGCAATTACATCAGGTTACACATCCTGAAGTGACTCCTGGGAGATGAGAGAGCACCACCCTCCTAATCTGCTTCAAACACCTGATATCTGCGGCAAAAAACATCCTGAAGCACCTCGACTCCGACTGACTGACCGACTCCTCTTCATTAAGAAATAAAACAGATGGCCGGCATCCCCGAAAAAAGCCTGCAGTCAATTACAGAGCAGGCACAATGCGCGTTTTGTCCCGAGGAAGGAAAAAGAACCGCTCAGTGTTGTTTTACGGTGGTTATTTATTGCCTTATAACTCCAAAATCAAATTAGTTCATATTCGAGCTGATTGATTTCCCTTCGCAGGCTCGACTTGATACGAGCGATCCGGGGCCAAAAAAAACAAGTCCGGGGTCCGTCCTGGAAGCGTCTGGGCGGTGGATGCCGGGTCAAGCCTCGCTGCTGTTCATTACAGGTGATAAGTGCCCACAGAGGAGAGAAACCAGCAGAGGGCCACAGCCGAGGACCGTTATGGGCCGTCCGTCCAGAGACACCGTCATCCTTCAGCACCCTCTGGAGACCCGGAGCCGCTCGCAGCAATGGGCCCCCTGTCGCCAGTTTCACCACTGCGGCCCCAAGAACAAGCCAGCGCCGTGCCAATTAGACAAAGAGAATAAAAAGGAGTACACAGAAATGTGATCCATAAATAACCGTCATGTCAGCCGGCGTGCTTTTTTACACAGCTCTGTGCTTTAAATTGGTCCGAGCGAGGCTTTTGTTCAGCGGCAACCAATCAGAGACACACAGTCGCCACAAGTGATACGACACCTGAATCATTTTATTCATTAATCCACTGGTTGGTTTGGAAAAGGTCACCCCTTATACTCTGAAGATTAAAAGCAGGCAGTTAAGCCCACATCAGAGATGTTGGAGACGCTGCAGGTCAGTCAGAGGATTTTTGGAAATAATAGAATAACTGGTTCAGAGGAGGTTTTCATAAACCTTTAGGAGCCAGGGACCCCATTACAGGAGGGAGCTTTCCTAGAGCCCCCACATACAGTAACACAGTTTAATCAGACAGTGATATTAGTTTGTTCTTAGATGCCATTGGAACAAGTTACATTCTAAATCTTAATCTATGCACATAAGACCTGGTTCATTGTAATAGACACATCATGTTAATACTTATATCCTTTTAAACACACGTTTCTGTATCAAAAGTTCATTTTTACTCAACAGATCAACTGATCATAAAAGCTCATCATTATCTTTCAGAAAGTAAACTCATTGCTTTGCATGTTTGTGGGGTTGTTTTTGTACAAAATAAAGGTTAAGTTAATATCCTTGTACGAAATTCAATCTGCATTTTATCCATCCACACACACACACACACACACAAACTACATAGCATTAGCACATCAGGCACAGTGAGCTCCCATTGAAGGTGCTCAGGAATCAACTCCCACAAAACAACCATCTTCATCAGCACCACAGTCAAAAAGACAGGACACATTCACCTACTTCTAATCATTTTTAATGCTGGGGGAAACTTGAGGATCCAGAAAAAACCTGCATGGTGTGGAGAAAACATACAAAACTGGATGTGCTAACCACTAAGCCACCGCACCATGTTGCAAACATTCGATTACAAAATGGGATTATCATGTAAAAATGTAAAAACAATGAAAAATTACATAAAGAAAAACCTCAATGACTAACAAATGCGCAAACTATGAAAATGATGCAAGGAAAATAACTAAAATAGTGTAAAGATATGTAAAATGACAAATGAAATAAAGACAGCAAAATGCATTGACATAAATAAAGAAAATGCCAGATATGCATAACTACAAAAATGATGTAAATAATGACAAACATGGATGATGAAAAAAACATGTCAGTTATGTTTACTCACTGAAACGGAAACTGTCCAATAAAGCAATACATTTGTAACACATTACACTTTCTGCTATATATGTAGCTAAACATACCATACTACATTATTCATAATTCATGTATCCTATTTAACAGGATGGAGGAATACATTTTGTCTGACATTGCAAACTTTTCGCAGCTTGAATTAATGCACTGATTCAGTGTGTAAAGTATACAATGATTTTGGTGGTCAACATTTTTAAACTAGGCTTACGCTGTGGGAAGTGACGACTAGGGGTATATCCCTGAACACCCCCAATCCTTAACCAGACAGCTATGATGTCATGATGTGAGGCATCGCCAGGCCATGACCTTTCATTTGCACTTGATTTGAAGTCAATCAGACAAAAAGTTCCAGAAATATGAACAAAAGAGCATTTAGTGATTTTAAACTTTTGAGCGGCCCCTTGTGGCCAATCTAGAAACGGTAAATCGTCCAAAATCAACTCAGCTCTTCCTCTCCGAGATATTCATTGATATGAAAAAGATGGAATTTCTAAACTGAATATTTTCAAGTTATCGTGTTCACATGAAGGATATCCGGCGGCGGTCAGACCAAAAACATAATATCCCCAAAACTCCATTCGGGGATATAAATATATATGCAAATAGTTCCGTTTTTGTTGAAAGGAAGAAATAAATCAGACCAGACGTTATGGTAACAATGGTCAAATTCAGTTGTTAAGCAGCTTCTATGATTGGAATAAAGGTAACATGGACGGAAATAATGAGCATAATTTAGTTGTACAGATGCAGACTTAATTATTGACTAGCGCACTGACCCGTGTGGATCCACGGGTTCTAGATGTGGTCGTTTTTAATGCTGTTGTGTATTTGTGCATGCTGTACCGTATTTGTCCAGCAGTCACCACCAAAGCATTCTTACCATAGTGATGTGAATGTAAGGTTACTGTATTCCAAAATTACTAATATCTCCCAAAATACTGGTCTTATCAACTTGCCGTTTTCACTACCACCTTCCTTAAGCAAAAATACATAATTATGCCGAACTGCAGCAGTCAGCTCTTTCCAGATTTTGTGTGAATCCCCCGACACACACACGCACAATGCACAGGCCACTTGGCTTTTATAATACAGATTGACAAGTAGCCAAATAATAAAATAAGTAATAAAATAATGCATTAGTTACAGGTAATCAGCTGGAGTAGTAAGAGGTAAAAAGCGTATATATACACATCGTCGCAGGGGTAAATTAGTGCATAAAGCATTAAAGTACAGTTCAAGTGTTTTGTGCCGGTGGTTAAAGTATTGTACAAAACTAATGGATAATTTAGACCAAACTATTTTGTTGACCCTCAGGCTGTTGTTCATGGAGCCACTGTAAGAACCACTACTATACTTTGCAATATTTTCAGAAAATTATGTCAACAGCCTCTTCATTTCCAGAGCTGTATATCTTTAAAAAGTTTGATTTCTGCACCTTTTTTTAATCCCAAAATTAAAAACAAATTGGAAGAATACACTGCAGATAATAAAATCCACTAGAAAACGAACTTGATTCTTTAATTGTCAGTTCTGTGATGAGTTCAAGAGCTGCAGAAAACCTGAGTTTGCATCAGCAGATGAACAGAAGGTTTCAAAGTGTCCCACAGTTTCCCACAGCCTTTGGGAAGGGTCACCCCACCCCACATCATCTATCCATGATTTTTTTCCATTTCTTTTGCTTATAAAGTCTGTGTGAAATACAGCTCGGAGTCTGTTTCCTCTGAGTTGGCCGAGACTCTGCCTGAACACTGTGTTCGAGTACAGGAATGTTGGAAAGACAAAAAACCTCAATATCTGCACAAAACATTATTGATCAGTCATCATAACAGAGGAATGTGAGGTGAAAATGTGTGTGACGCAGGAAGTAACACATTACAAATACGCCATTACTGTACTGGAGTATTTTTTTTTTTAACTTTCCGTTAACTTCACTGACTTCAACACAAATAAATTTAGTTTCTGTTTAGTTTTAATGCACTTCGAGGGGACTAATCCATTATTTTTGTTTTGCATTATTGTGCAATTTCATAATAGATTTCAGCCTTCGTGGATGAATGACAACATAGATGAAATGATCTCCTGGTGAATCTATCAGTGTAAATCACAAAACTAATGAAGTGACAGGAAGAAAATGATGAAAAAAAGAGAGAAAAGAAGAGAGAAAAAAGAAAAAAAACTGTGCAAAAGATGAAAACAAAACAAGACAGAAACCGCAAAAATAACCAACACGACTAAGCGAAAGACGTAAAAAGGTAAAAATGGTTTAAAATGCATAACAAAATATAACCAGATAAAACAAAAGTATAAAATATGCAATGAGAAGAAAACAAAACCATAAACTAGGTAAAACAAAAACAGTGCATATGAAATTTTTCTATCAAAATTTACGTAAAAATGAGCAACTAGACACAAAAAATTATATAGGCTACTGTGAAGAAAACAACAAAGATGTAACAAAAGAAATGCAACCTGACACCAAAGATGTGAAAAGGTGGAAAAAAACTAAAAAGATAGCCTGTATAACATAATCAGATAAAAGAAACTGTAGCATGGCAAAAAAAAAAAAAACTACAGTGCTGCTTCGACTGTTTTGGCCAGGACACAAGAAAGATTTTTAATTTCAACAAGTCATTTTTCCTGGTTTAATAAAGGTTAATCATATACTACAAAATACGCAACAATGCAACACAAGATGAGAAAAATGAAATATAACACAAGAAAAAAATACTGCAACAGATGTAGCAAGACAAAAACAATACATGACGTAATTAGACAATGCAACAGTAGAAAACAAATAATGGTACAACAAGGTGCAACAAGACAAAAACTAAACAAAAAGATGTGAAAAAGACATCTGACAACAGATATGAAAAGGTGAAAACGAAATAGACTTGACAAACTAATAACTAACAAAAGCAACAGCAATATGATATTGTGACTCGCGTAAATATACACACCACTTTTAATTGGAGTGTTATCTGTATGCATTATAAGTTTTCCACATGTATGTTCACGCCACGTCAAATTCCACGCACTGAGGGTTAGGGTTATGTGAACTGGAGATCATGGCGTAAATTGACACGTGATCAAATGGTGTTGAATAACACGCAAAAGGTTGAAAATGCCAACGAACAGCACGCCAAATGCCATAAAAACTGGCGTGACACACAACGTGATTTCATCAGATCAGTCTCACAATAGGAACCAACATTAAAGACTAGACAAAATACACAAGACAAGATCAACTGTTACCAACATGAAATTAAACTCCATTAAATGACCAACTTGAGTTTTTATTTAACAAAAAGAAAATCGTGTAAAAAATGTTACTTAGAGGCTGAATCATGGAGAAGATTCCTGATGTTTGAGGTTCAGTTTCGGACACTAAAAACTGACTTTCACTGGGTCAATATCTGGAGAACTCAACAGTCAACCACATTGCTGGAAATATATAATTCGATTTTTCATAACTCCTAAAATTACAGCTAAATGTGTGTCCAGAGTTCAACCTTGTTGGAGAGAATGTGGAGATGTCAATGTAAATCATGCACATGTCTATTGGTTATGTCCTAAACTTGCATCACTTTGGGACAATCTAAAGTTGCAGAAAAAAAATATTACACCACCCCTTGTTTTCTTCAATTTCTTGTTCATTTTCCTGCCTGGTCCAACTAAAGGTCCATTTGTTTGGACAAATAAAATGATACCAACACAAATAGCTCATAGTAGTTGAATTTCAGAGCTGATATCTA
>JAPQRP010000002.1:2973358-2993579 GCA_037367295.1 Apogon hyalosoma
AACAGTACCACAGTGCTTCAGTTTGAACATTTGACAGATAAACAGTACCACAGTGCTTCAGTTTCAGTTTGTCATGTCTTTTATGGATTGCGATTGTCTCAACTCACCATATGTTTTTTTATTAGTAACTTTTTATTTTTATCAATTACTAGAAATTTCAGGTGACCCCATTTGAACTCCAAGGTTGAAAAACACTGCATTAAGTTATTCTGACGTTATGCAATTGTAAAAATGTAGACTACACTCTAAATTAATGCAAAAACAAAAGTACTAGTGTAGAGTACTTCTTATCTTATGACACTTAAAGTATTCATCTGTGTACTCCAATGCAAAAATAGCCTTCACATACCAGTCGGTTTTCGCTGCACATCACAATAATGACATGTCACTGTTTTCTTTAGTGTACTTTTGTAATTTATTTGTAATTCTGAAAATGCACTGAAACTTTGATTTAATCTTGACATATTCTTTACCATCTCGTCCTAAAGAGTTTCTCATAGTCACCACTTTAACATAAAATATAATAAGGACTTTTTGTCTCCAGACATTTTTTCTTAAGTTTTGCCCAAAAATGGCTGTTTAGATAGTTGACAAGTTAACATATTTTACAGAGGAGACAAAAGGGCTCAAATTGCAAAGTTCTTTATTTTTAATTAAGGTTAGGTGTTGTTTTTTTCAGATTTAACCCTTTCCGTGCCCTAAACAAAAAAAGAACCAACGTTCTAAAAGAAAAACATGGACCAAGGTGAGCTGGCCAACTTAAAAGGACAGTATGTGGGTCAAACCAACCCTGTACAGGACCGTCAGAACTGACCACATACCGCTACCCCTACCAAACACAACCCCGCAACTAAATCTTGTCAAAAAGAAAAGCTGAAAACATGACGTCCAGACTCACCTGGTCAAACAAAAGCCAAGGCTAACAAAAAGAGCTAAGGCGCAGCCGACATGACGTTTCAGGACGGCAGCGCAAACCCCAATGTGCACATCCTGGCGTGCACGTTCTGGACCCTGGCGTCAGAGCTGGAGCAGGAGGCGAGGCAGAGACAGCCTAGTGCCAATGTCCCATTTATAACTTCAGAGATGGCAGGAAACTAATTGGCTGTTTACCAAAAGAACGCAAAATATAATACAAAAATATTAGAAAGGCAAAAATACCAATAAGAAGGGAGCAATGATTACTTAAAATAAATTAAGAATTATTAAAAAAAAGGAAAAAAAAAAAAACACACAAAAGACAAAAGGGAAAAAGGTGCACCAGAACATAACAACAGTAAAGGCTGCAGACCTCTGATCTAAAACCTGAGTCTGCTCTAATGTTGAGACTGAATTTAATGTTACGATGCTGTACTGTGTATATTTTACATACCTGGTAGATAAATCCACTATCTTTGAACTGTCTGTTTTTGCTATTTTGTCTTTTTATACAAAGAACTCAACAATGAATCAGTATTTGGTATCTTTTTCTGCACATCAACTAAATAATATGAATTATGTTTTACTATGACAACTGGTATCGACACATTAGACCCCAAAAAAACCCACAAAAATGAACATATAAAAGTAAAAATGTAAAAATTTGTTGTGTTTTTCTGAAAGCCTGAGCTGTATTCCATTAAATCACACATGAATAAACCTGACTGACGTGTTGGGAGCGCTGATCTACATTTTACATCCTCCGAGCTGTTGATTCGTGGACTCGTGCTCGACCTCGCCTCGCCGTCCTCCTCTAAGCGCTCCCACAGCGGAGGAGGGCGACGACATGTGCGGCGTCCGGCACTTAAAGACCTGTCCATAAACACTTTAACGTCCTCGACTCGTTTCTAAACGGGCGGCGTTGGCTTCCTTCGCTGAGAGGCCTCCGAGGGCCCGTTCGGCAGCAGGTAGGAGGAAATAAAGTGTGTCCCGGGTCTCTGAGGGAGTTCAGATCGTCTAAATGTAACGATGACAGAGTCTGTTTAAAGGCAGAGCTGAGGTTTCCAAGTCAGCGCACTGTTTCCTCCAAGAGATACAGGAGTATGAGAGCAGAAGTACCGATTCAGCGTCTTTACTGCAGTGAAAGGGAAAGTAATGTACTGACAGACAGTCAATCTGGTTTGGGTTTTACATCGTTTGCTTCTTCGTTTATGTCTCGTCATTTCAACACGTTTCATTTTTTACATCAGTTTTGTCATTTTCATCTTTCTATGTTTTTAGTATCTTTGTTTAGTTTCATCTGCTACATTATTTTTGTCTTCATTCCACATCAATTACATCTATTTCTCAGCATTTTTAAATATTTTCTCACCTTGTTTGCATCTCCATCTTTATATCATATTTATCTTGTTGCCATCATTTTCATTTTTTTTTTAATCTCATTAGTATCTTTATTTTGTTTCATCCCTTTTGTCATTGTCATGCTTTTGAATCTTCTTTTTTAATCTTTTAAGCCATTTTCTTTATGCTTTTGTGTTGTTTGGTCCTGTTACTCCAATGCATTCATCAAGTTGTTGTCTTGTGTTATTGCTGCATCCGTTCAAGTTTAAATCTGATCTGATGTTAGGACGTGCAACAATGCAACATAAAAACATCAAATGCATTAAAACTAGCGTAAGAAGTATGCAAGTAGTATAAAGACATTTGTGTTAAAATATTGGTGTAAAAGAAAAAGTTAATACTCAAGTAAAGTACAGAGACTGTACAGTACTGAAGTATTTGTAGTTCAATATTCATGGTTTCCCACCTCTGAAACAGAGTGAAAATTAAAACCTGAAACACTTAACGCTCTGGCTGTCAGACCTGCTTCAGCTCGTCTGTGTGCTGTTTTGGTTTCTGGCGGCTCTGCAGGTGTTTAACAGTTAACACTGGAGTTTTCATGAACCCTCTGAGCGCTGTAGCATCTCCAGGTGATTAAAAACAGGCCTTTTCTAAATAAATTATGCTCTCTCAGTTCTGATACCTTCCAGCTCAGAGAGGTCAGACTCCCAGCTCGGATTCACTCACAACTTTGAGGCAAAATAACAAAAAAGTCGAGTGAAAAATCCTCAACAAAGTGTAAATAATATTTTCTACCTGAAAGCGCTTTCAGTGGGGGTTAAAACAAATCCCTGAAAACAGGAGCATCCCGGGGTAATGAAGCACTTCATGAATATTCTGTGAGGAGCTTCGCAACAAGTCCACTTTTTCTATTTTCTAATTGACGGAAAGTTCAGACAATTATTTATTTATAGGTGCTATTCGTCTGCCGCTCCTGGGAGGACACGCTCAGGCAGGCTGATGAAAAATAAGAAAGGGCTGAGCTGAGAGAGGAGGAGCCGGCCGCCGACAAACCCTAAGACCTTGTAAAGATCGCTCCTAACAGATTTTCTACCGAGGATTTGTGAACTCCATCTCGCCTAATCACAATGGAGCCTATTAGTGCTTGACATTTTTATCCGGCAGCCAAAGACTTCACATCTCGGATGCGGAGTTGCTAACGGTAGCGGACAGCTCGGTGCAGCAGCCGGGGGCAGGCCGGCGCTCCTCCTGGGCCCACCTGCAATCCAATACCTGAGCCCCAGCGCCCCGGACGCATTGATTTCTTGTCAGCTGCAGAAGTTTTCAGCCCGTGTTGAGGGGAGGACGGGGGAGGAGAGGGGGTGAGAAATCTTAATTAAGAGGGGGGGATTTACTCGACCTGGCTGCAGCTTCTTTGGGGATCCGGTCAATGAATCATACGAAGGAGGCAGTGTGTTTTCTGCTGCAGATTAAAAAGAGTGACAGGCCGCCGCCGCGCTGTCGACCGCTTTTTCTTTTACAGACGGTCGGCAGGTTTGCGAGGGGTGAAGGTGGGGCCTCGGGCAGATTTGCACTGTTGAACTCATTACAGAGTATTACCCGCTAAGAAAACACTTCGCTGCTCTAATTGCCCAATTTAGGCCTGCAGGTGGTCGCGGCAGCCACTCACACCTTTAGACAAGTTCTCTCGCCTCGCCGCCGCCTTGGATCGCTCGCTCTAATAGCAAACACATGATGCGCTGCCGATGAACACAGCGCTGCAACAGAGTATTTGTACTGCAGTACTGTAGTTGACGGATGCAGCCGTGGGCTCGACACCACAGGTGGTAAATCTGGTCGCCCCTCCCACCGCCATCAGAAAAACAAAAATCAATAAAGAAGATGGCGGAGAATGTATTTACGTTGTACAATAATGTCTAATGGAGTGTTTGTTCACAGACTGTTTCAGCTGTCGAACTTAAAAAAATGAGATGAAAATGCAAAAATTCACAGTCAAATGTGAATAAAGAGCAGTTACTGTTTTTCATGTCACTATTCTGTCCATCTCAGGTGTAATTTTGACAGCAGATAAGTCGGTTAAAAACAGTGCAGTGCCTCTATAAATTAGACACGCCCCTTACTGATGTAAAAGTAGAAATTTTACTCCTCTACAAGTAGAAGTTTAGTAAAAAAATAGGAGCATTTTCAGCAAAACGTACATTAAAGCATCAAAAATGAAAGCATTAATTCAGTTTTTGTCATAGAATATTGTATTATTGGGTTGTTTTATTTTCAGTAAGAAATACATGTACACGAATTTTACTTTTATTAATTGTCAATGTGCTGCATCAACCTATAAAAGCATATTTTTTGGATGTAAAAAGCTGCAAGCAACTATAAGTGTCAAAAGGAGTCAAAATATTTAAGCTGAAATGTAATGCAGTGGAAATTAAGTGGCAGAAAAATGCAAATACTTTGGTAAAGTACATGTACGTCAAGTTTCCACATACTACAATAAGTAGCTATACTTAGGTTCCAATATTAGCCTTTTTCCATACTTTACACATTTTTCCCACTTATTTTATTGTGTAACTGTACATAATGACAGATATCGGGATAAATAAAGAACAGTCGTAATATAAACTTAACTCTATGCACTGACACAAAGACAGGACTTCATATAAACCATAACTTAAAACATATAAAGAGAACAGATTTATTTTGATATTTTCTGAGAAAACCCTCTGACAGTAAAAATCTCAGACTGTGTACAACTTCACAGTAAGATGATGTATATTTTGGTTGTAAACACTTGAATGAATGAATGGTTAATAAGCTGTTTAAGCACACTAGAAAGTAGAGTGACCTGATTTTTACTAATCAGCCTCCCACTGGTTACTGAGCTGCCTTTTTCTTTTCCATCAGCAGTGTTTATACTGTGAGTTTTTACTATTTAATCACTGCCAGCTTTGCTAAATTTGTGCTTAACATTTTACAATATGGCTCTTTTTCAATGTTACAAATGGTAGCAACTCATTAGTTAACAGATGAGTGTGTCAACTGATAAAACAACAAGTTAGTAAGATGTGACTATAAACAGGTGAGTGTTTTGAGGGTCCAGGGTCCACATAAATAGAATTTTAAGTTGGAGGTCATTGTACTCAAAGTCTTTACTTTTGACCTTTAAGTGAAAACTAGGGCTGTCAAAATTAAGCGTTTACACAAATTAATCCATCATCATGGGGAATCTAATTAAAAACTTTAACGAATTAACTCGTCTGCTGCACAGAATGACTCTGAACGTCTCTGCCAACGCATTTTGAGCAGTTTGTCCAAGTAGAGTTAGCGTTGCACATGAACAAATGGGAAGTTGATCCGGTAGTGACAGGGAGCAGAACCAACCCGTAAAGATGGAAGACGCTAAACAGCACGTTGGCCTCTGGATGGAAATATGAGGACAAAAAAAACCAAGACAGAACAGCCGACCGACATAAAGTATTATACACACTCTGCAGGAAGTTTTCTTTTCACCGAAGCACTTCCAGCTTAAAACACTACATTAAACACAAAGCATACATTAGTCGGGGATCGACTAAGGCATCGCCCAGTTTGCAACAAACACATGAAGTGCATATATATATATATATTCCCCTCTTTCTTGAGTCTGTTTGCTCATGCAAAATGAAACAATTAATATAGATTAAAAATGAATGACATTTAATTGTGATTAATCGAAATTAATCCACAGCAACCCTGTGATTAATCTGATTAAAAATGCAATTGTTTGATAGCACTAGTAAAAACATTAAATCCTGTTTGTTGTTGTTTAATTCTACAGTGACGTCATTCTTGTCTCTTGTTAGTCTTATATAGAGTTATATATGATTTTGCAGATTTCAAGATGCTGTAGTTTGATTCATCACTGGTAAAAGACAAAAAATACAATCAATGTCCCTGTATCTCACCAGCATGTTCTATCAAGAATCAATAACATGTTGAATTTGTGAGGTTGTCAGGTTCTGGTGCTATGTTAGAGTCCTGTGGTCTTGATGTAGGAGATCAATCTCCCAATAGAAGTGGACGGTACATTCACTAACTCAAAGTAAATGAAAGTCCACATATGTCTTCATATCAGTGCTCAATAACACTGTCCCAAGGAAGCTACATAAAAAATTTAAAATTAATCTGTCTAGTAGTTTCAGAGAAGATTGTTAAAATGTAGACATAGGTAACCTTGAGTTTGACCCTTCAAGGTCACATAAGGTCAAAGGTCATGGTACCAAGTGAAAGTCCATATATGACTTCCCATCAGTGATTGACAGTAACTATATTGATATCGCTAAGCAATTCCATATTATAAACCATCAAAATGTGGCCCATTAAAAGCAAAGGCAAATTTTTAAGATTTAAAAAATTCATAAAAAATCCAAAAAGCAACATTTCTCATAACCGAACAAACTTTATAGACATTGTCCCAAGGAAGCTACATATAAAATTTGAAATGAATGCAATCAGTAGTTTTTCGAAGATATTTGGAAGAAATTGCAAACCGAGACAAAGATGGCGAGGACAAGGTGTCTTCAGGTAAATATACCACCACACACTGGCAGAGGCTCAGTGGTGATAATGAAGATTATTACTGAGTCTATAGACGCGGTTGTTGTTTGAAGAACATACAATGTTCCTTTAATGGCTTTGCACCATTTCCCCCTCAGATGAAGCCCTGCTTATTAATCCACAGGTCACATCTTCACTGTCAGAGCCTCTACTGGACACTGTGGTACTCTGCTGCTGAAATAAAGCATACTAGGGCCCTTTTAACAACTGTCACCAATTTCAGGTTACATCATCATAACACAGTTCTCCAAATAACTCAGGGTTCATATAGTAGATCCACAGAAATTCTGTAGCAAGCGTAAGGGACTTCTCATTCCAGATAGGTTCTGACTGGGACACTTTCAATCAAAGACGGCTGACTGTGGTATTCAAGGACAAAAACATCTATTTCTAGAGTCGACCCAGGTCAAAATATGTTTCACTGGAAGCCGTGATGAACATATTTGTAGTTTTGGAAATTTAGAAACAAAGTGGTTTTCAAGTGTCAAAAAGCAACTGTTCATCATGTAAGGGAGTCATGATTGAGTGACCTGCTGTTGAATGTTATTTGATTAAACAGACAAACATAAAGGATTTTCCCTCAGTTTCTGTTTTTGTTGTGTGGAGGTCATATGTTCATGGGATTTGGTGATTTTACCAAGAATATTTCATGTTATCTGACTACATTATCATTCTAGACTACTACCTTTCCCTAAGTTTGGTGAAAATTGGGCACACAGGTTTGGTTCAGGATCCCCCCCTCAATGAAAACTTTACTTTTTTCTATGACAACATAATATTTCACAAGCAAACTGATTGTTAAAATACTCAAATAAAACAAAGCATAGTAAAAAAGTACATTTAAATGTGTCTTAATATGCACCAAAAGGCTTAAACAAACCTCTGGACAGCATCCTGCTGCTTAAATCTGTTCTATGTGGATCTTTTCAGTTAAACACTTAGTGACTTAGTAGATTTTTCACTTTTTCCACCACTGAGTAAATTAAGTTCAGACTGAGCGATTCTCCTGCAGTGATTAAATAATAAACACAGCCATGCGGAGCAGATCGTTTCCCCCCTCCAGGACTGAAATGCCACTCACATTAGCCACTTACCTGTTACCTACTGCAGATACCATCTGAACGCCTCGGGCAGCTCAACTCTGTTTGCTGACTTTTGTCCCTGCTGGCCACCGTCCATGCTATGTGAAAAATAAGAAAAAACACACAAATTTTACCTCAGACTATAACTTCTACTTCTATTTTTTTTTCTCTTCATATTGAAATTTCGACTGAAAATTCCACAAACAGAAATAACTTTTCAGGTTTGAAAAATTGTTGCTTCAGGTAAAACAAACACCAAAAAAAAAAAAAAAAACCAGACACCTTAACATAAATAAATGTAACTGATGCTGTTCTGCAGTAATAGGATAAACCAGTGAACTTGAAGCATTTATTTAAAACTGTTCCAAACATCATGTAAATAATGTAAATAAGGTGAGCAAATCAAAATTACATCTCATTTTATTATATACTGTAATAATTATAGGAAAATAAATTACTTCTTGTAGAAAATGATTGAAAGATGCAGTCAGAAAGATACCATGAACCAGTAATACAGAACTCTTTTTAAAAAAAAATTAAGAATAAAAAATAAAAAAAGGCAGCAAAAAAGTTACCAGGAAATTGACAAAGCATGGTGGGATAAATACTTTAAGAATTAAGGAATAATGAAACTTACTGAAAACCCTGACCACATCCACTGACATAATTAATGCCATAAAGTTATTTCTGCTGCTTAATAAATGTTAATATACTGTCGGTTTGATAACTATGATGTCAAAGTCATGAAATGTACAAATGGTTACCTGTGCTAATTAGCAAGCTAGCTAACAAACCATATAACTCAATTAGTAATGCTAATATCGGCTAATGCAGTCAAATTATTCCAGTTATTGTGATTAAATACCTGTAAACTTCGTGACAGACTCCTTTGAAAATACTATTTGTGCAAGCCCTTAAAAACACCTGTCCGGGTTAGAAAAAGTAAGTTTTATTCACTGAAAAAAGAGCTTTGAATGTCCAACTTAGCAGCTAAGCTACTCGTAGCCTGGTGACTGAGCAGCAACAGTTACACACGCACAAAAAGAAGCCACAAAATACTACCTTATCTCTCATAAAGTCTCTATCGGAGCTCTTCAGATGGAGGTCAACGTCTGCATGTGGTCCATCCTTACAAGTGTAGAAAACAGCTTTATTATTTTTCCCCTGAATGTTTCTGCTGCTGCTGTGTGGGAGGTGACAAACTCTTCATAGTCAACGGTGATGCTAACGTTAGCTAGCATTAGCTAACGATGGTTGGTTACTGTCAGCTGCTGCACTTGTAATGAAGTACAAATATTCCGATTAGTTTACCACAATATCTTACCAGATACATCTAAACTGAACGTGTTTGTAGTTTTAGGTCAGCAGTTTCTACATTTTCATTGGGTCTCCAGTGATTTGAGCTTTGTTTTTTTATTTAGGATTCTGAATAAAAGCCTTTCCTCCATGCCAGTGCATCTGAATGAATGACCATGAAGTATTTCAGGTGCAACTGGACTGGAGAAGAAGAAACACGTGTTTGACCGCCTCCACGTGGATGTTATGGACAGCAGTTTTGTGTTTTGTGCAGAATCAGAATTTAGTCGGATAGATGTAGGATTTTTGAGTTACTTAGTGAATCTGACATTGGAATTCAGGGTAGGTGAAGGATGGGGTACAGTACAAGGTGGGAGATTATAAAATAAACTTCATCCTGCTGCTTTTCAAATATCTGACTTTCTTTTATATAATCCTCCTGTTGCTTAGTTTGAATGCTATATTCGGAAAATTTTTCTTTTAATGTTACGAAAGGTGCATTTTCATAAAAATCTACAAAATATGTATTTCAAATGTGTTTTTGATATTTTTCACTAAAGAGTAAATTCACATAGAGGATATGAAAAAACCTTTGTCCAATAAATTCTCAAGTAGTAAACATTTAAATCATACTTAATTCATAAATATCCTCAAATTGACAGAATGTGGACTGATGAGACTAAATTATTCATCTGCCTCTTCCTAGAAACAGACATAACGGTCATTTTAAATGGTAAACAACAGAAGGTTCTACTTCTGTCATAGAAAATGGCAGTTACATAGTCAAATATGAGCAGAAGACAATGGTTTGAGTCAACCATCACTATGTCCAGACATACTCCCAAAGAAATCTGACAATGGACTGGAGAGTCTAAACCAGGGTTTTTGATTACATGCACTTAAAAAATGTGATAAATGCATTAGATCTGATTTTTACAATTATCTGATCACTCCAAGTTATTGGATTTTTATGGTCATGGAAACAGGCTCAATGACAATGGAAGTCAAACAACAGAATAACTCCATTGCATGAAATGTAAAATAACCAGTCTGTTTTGAAAATGTAAAGAGGACAAAGTACCAACATGTGTTCAAATGTAGTTACTAAGAGACAAAAACTACAATACTCAAATAACGTTAAAAAAAAATGGAGCAATACAGCATTTGTACTTTATAACTTCCCACCTCTGGAGAAACCACAACACAAATCCATCAAACTCAGTTCTACTTTTCAGTTAACCAAAAAAAATACAGTCTTAATTCAGTGATGAAGTTGGGCCTCGACAGCTGATTGGTTCATCTTAACGGGGTCATATTTTGTTAAACCCACTTTTATTAGTCTTTGGTACATTTATTTGTGTATTTTGAACAGTTCATAAAGTTTGAATTTGAATCCTCCAGGGAAATGTTTTATAATGCATAATTCCATAAAAATAAAAAAAACAAACAAAAAAGCTAAATATTACTCCTTTAAGCAGCTGTACAGAAAACACATTTTGTTTTTTGGTCCCATCCCAACCCTCCGATGATTCAGAGCCTCAGTTTGGAAACTCCTCACATAGATCTGAGAGTCGTCGCTGTGCGGTTGGACCGATGGAGGCGTTATTTCAACCACACGCCACCAGAGACACAATTAGCTCCTCCGGCTACAGCGAAGGCCTTTAATCCTGCCGCTGATCCATGATGTCACTTCCTGCCGAGAGGAGGAGGAGAGGTGTGTCTGTGTTGGCTTGGAATCAGCGCTTTAACCGGATTTAACTAAAGCCACTTTAACTGGACCACATACGGAGACTTTACTGGGAAAAATGGTGGGAACATGAGAACAATACACCTACAGGGAGGAAAGTAAATATGTACAACTCATGTCAAAGCAAAAAAACAAAACAGAGCATTACTTTTCATCAGTTTTCTTTCATGCTATGTGCTAATGCTAATTGCTAATGAAAATGCTAGGTACTATGTGTGTGTATTTGGATGGGTAAAATGCTGAATTTCCCAATGGCAATAATAAAGTGAATTAACCTAGGGCAACAGTGGTGCAGTGGATAGCACTCATGCACAGCAAGAAGGTTCAGGTTTCAATTCCAACACTAGTCGATGGGGGTGGGACCTTTCTGTGTGGAGTTTGCATGTTCTCCCCATGTCTGTGTGGGTTCTCTCTGGGTACTCCAGCTTCCTCCCACCATCCAAACACATGCACTGATAGGTTAATTGGTTCATTTAAATTGCCCATAGGTGTGAATGTGACAGTGATTGTTTGTCTCTATGTTTTCAGTCCTGTTATGAACTGGTGACATGTCCAGGGTGTACCCCGCCTTCGCCCATAAGTAGCTGGGATAGGCTCCAGCGACCCCTGTGACCCTAGTGAGGATAAAGCAGGTTCAGAAAACGAATGATGAATGAACCTTAATCTTTACTTATTCATAAACCAGAGCCTTAAATTAATCAATCACAACAGGATGGTTCTGTCTTTGGGGTCAGATCACTGATTAGCTGTTGTGGTTCTATTCTCTGGAGTCTACTGTATGTGAAAGTAAAACTCAGATGAATCATAAACCCGTGGCCCCTCTTTGCTTCAGATCGGTAAATCGTCATAAACGAAGCGCCTGGCCGGTGCGTCGACAGGTGAAGCCGCTGTTTATTGGTGGACGGACCAACCATCGCACGCAGACGCTGAAACTCCATCCGCCCTCTGAAAACACGCCAGGAGTCCTGACATGCATGAGCAGCGTGTCCCAGCATAAATCTGCAGCAGGTCAGGTAGACGATGAAAGCCGGCCGCTCGCCGATTTACTGCGGCTCACCTCGACGCTTCTTCCACTAAAGTGTACTGTACGTACAGCAGAGACGTGGATTTATGAAAGGAAACGCACGCACGTTGCATTTTGTGTTTTATTGTATTTTCCAGAGGAAAGTGTCACGTTCCAGCACTCACACAGGAAGCAGGACGGGGAGCCGATGACAACATCTGGATGTGATTTCAGAGACATGGCAGTTAAAAATGAAAAACCTCTGGAGCTGCAGGTCAGAGACCAGAACACGGAAAATCTGCCACATTCACTTTGGTTCAGACCCACTCTGTTTACACTGCGACAGGTTGCACTAATTAATCTAATGTTAGTGCTTCTAATGGGTGATTTGTTCAGCAAAATGTCAGAAAACAGCAACAAATGGTGTCAGTTCTGGTGACGTCTGTAAGGAGGAGTCCACCTCAGAGGATCATTAGGTTTTAGTTTTATTAATGCTTGATTCCAGTTTACTTTTAGTTTTATGGATGCATAAATAGTCCAAAGTGTCAGCGTCACCGTATATAGTATTTATGTCCTTACATCAACCTCATTGTGACTCTGACGAATATGTTTTTCTTGTTTTGCCAAAGTGAGAAACACCCTGGAATGTTTGATAGTCCAGTACCTCATTATACAACACAAAGTGCAGACTGATGTGGCATCACCCTCCATTTTCTAAAATTATGATAAAAAAATCCCATCCTAGATTGCAACTGCAAATACACTGTTTAAACATAACAGTCAAATGTTAATTATTGAAATTTCAAGGTGGTAAAAACATTTATTTACATTATAATCCGGTTTTGACAACAGCATTATGAGAATAGTTTGGTTTAATACAGAAAATATCCACCGTGATTTTGTTTTAAAATACTTGCAATATGCATTCATAATTAAACCAATCCACAACATTTTCCCAACAATAAACTAAGTGCTTTTATCATTCAAAATCTTAAAACTTGCAAGAGTCAAGGATGTGAACTCCTGTCCTCCACCATGCATCACACCAACCTCCTGAATGAGGAAAGACACAGATATGGACAGATTCTTCAATGACAGATGAGGTTTCTTTGCAACAAATTGAAGGCCGGCTATTTTTGTGATAAACACCTAGTGAATGGCATTAGGTTTACTTGAAATGGTGACTGGATTTGAAGGACAGGGCTGACATATCCATACTGCTCCTGAAGTGGTCTGACCAGTGGAGACTTGATTTATCTGGATGAGCTGGTTTAGTCATGAAATAAAAGTAAAAATTACACATTTTATATCCAGCCTTACAACTGTACCTCCAGCCTAATAACTGCACTCACTGATACAATGTGAGAATGATTTAATTCCATAACATTCGTTGAGAAAAATCAAATGTCTGGAAAAGTCACTGAACTGGTGCAGGTTAAAACAAGGAATATGTGAACAAAAATAACACTTACAGGACAAACCGTAAAATCCAGTTAAAAGTGGCCACACAGTGGGAGACTCCAAAAGTAGAAAAGGAATAGAAGGAGTCACAGAGACAGATATAATGCTCATGAAACAATGAGGACCAGGAGAAAGCTGAGTACTGATGACTGAGCAGAGACAGGTGAGTGTGGGCGGAGTCAATGAGAGGCGTGTCCAGGGGCCTCATGGACAAAGGGTGCGTACGCCCAAAAATGTGCCGTACGCCCTTTTTCCACGCTCACGGTCAGATGTACAAAGAGTGAACTGACCGTGGAAATGTGCAATGCCCCACCCCCAAACCAGACTAGCCCATCAATACCAATCAGCCCAGTACATTTGAACCAAATAAAGAGACAAGGACACAAACTTCACTTCTAGATAAATGTATTTAATGTAGTGTTCCTGTCTGTGAGAACAGTTCTCAGTGGGTCCAGGCCTCACTGATGTCCTCTGGTGACCCGGGTGAGGAACGGCAGAGGACGGGCATCAGCAGCCGTTGGACCGAAGCGCCGGCGGACACCAGGAGGCGGGTCCAGTGTACGGTGTTCATTTCAGGATATTCTCAGATATCAGACTCAGGTGTCAAAGCGTCAGGTCTCAGACGAAAAGGCAGCGGAGTAAGTTAAAGCCGTCGGGTCTGAGAAAAACCTGTCAAGTTTATGAAATACCAAATCAGGTCTCAGACCAAACCTAACCCTAACCTAACCGTCAGACCAAACGGCCTAAACTGTGGAACATCGGCCTCCATGTCACACAGGCCTCCTCGGTCTGTTTTTAAATCCCTTCTTAAAACCCATTTTTTTCTCCTTGGTTTTTGAAACTGTGTGAGATGTTTGGAGGCATTATTTTTATTTAATTGTTTTTATTCTGGTAGTGGTTTATTGTTCTTATTTTTTGTTGTTTTAATTATATGGCTTTTTACTCTTTTTTTTTTCATCTACTCTTCTATTTTATTCTTTTATTTGGGTTTTATTTATTGTTCTGTACAGCACTGTTTTCTTTTTTTGTACAGTTCTGTGTCTTTTAATCTATTCTGTATTCTTCTGTACAGCACTTTGGCCCACTGTGGTTGTTTTATAGTGCTTTACAAATAAAGTTGGATTGGTTGTTGTAATTTCCTAGTTCAATTATTCTATTTAATCTTTTATACTTATCTTAAACTCTTGTGGCGTTCAGCGTGGATGGCAAAATAAGGTTTTTATTTAATAGAGAAACCACTTTCTTTACTGTTCACGTGATAATAAAACACTTGTAGGCTAGTAGATATACAGACATAATTTATAGTTTTATGCTTATTTTGCGTAGATCCAGTATTTTGATCCTTTTTTTTTAAATCGACTCTGACAGATCCAACCATCCTTCTACTGTAAGTGCATCCTGATCTCTTTGCTCCACAGTGTCTTTTTCCTAAGTCCTCATGAATTCTCCTTTCCATCCTTCCTTAAACCCATGACGTTTTCCACTGAGGTTGAGAAAAATGGTGAAGAAAAGTGGACAGGATTTGTATTTTTGGACTTTTCAGACACATCCCTGGTCGTGTTCTGGTATCGGACATGCTGGAAGCCGCCGTCACCACTGGCCGACCCCTCGTCTTCGTGGCTGTGTTTATGGGAAGCGAACGCCCCTCTGGATCCCAGGTGAAGCACTAAACCTGCAGAAACATGACTGAATGATGTTGACCTACATGATTCTAATAGACATGACAGACTGCTTTACCACAGACTTTTCAACAGCCCTGGAGGATGGAGTCTCTGTTTCACAAACAAGAACTTTCTGTCAGACAATGACATTTTTACAGCTACAAGTGTCAAACCGGTGCACTCTGAGGTTACAACGAACAGATTACCTACATAAAACAATCCATTAAAACACAGTATCAACTTCTAACTGTTGTATTAAACACTGTGATACTCGCCTGGCAAATCAGACACACACTGCCCTGGAACCGACACTTAGTTGAACTCCCCTCATGGTTAAAAACATGACACTGGGAGTCGTTTTTTTCTTTTTTTTCTTTTTTGAAGCATTCCTCTAAACTTTGATTCTGTCATCACAGCCTCTAATGTTTCTGACCTTCAGCTGGAGGCGAACGCAAGTCAAGTTTTGACCCTTTTTTGTAGAATGTAAATTAAATTTGATGTTTAAGTGTTTTTATATGAAGTGTGTTTATTTATTTATTTTTTTTATGCTTAGTTTTTATCAGTTATTTAACATTTTGTCATAGCGAACATCACAACAACAAACAACAATCGGCGATAGATAATTGTCACAATCTAATAGTAAAGGTAATTTCGGTTACAGTTATGAAATAGCAATCAAGTTACACAATATAATTTTTAGAGCAGCAGTTTTATAACATTTCACTGGACAAAGAGTCTAACCACACATTAATTGTTTATTGAGGAAACTAATCTATTTGCCCCATTTTATTCTGTAAAGTTCAGCTTGCAGCCTCAGTATGAATGTTAATCTCATTTTTTGAATTTCATCAACAATTTTCATCCACTGGTGGTTCAAGTTGAAGCCATTTACATACGAGTGATTGTTGTTTTGTTGGGTTTTTTTTTTGCAGCACCAAAGATTTTTAGAAGGTATTTGTCATTTATTGTCAAATCATCAGGGAGATCTCCTAACAGAAGTGACAAAGTGGGTAATTTAAAACCCAGAGTCTGTTCTATTTTTATTCCAACATCTTTCCAAAAAGTTGATATTTTCAGGACCAAAAATTGTGGGTGTGGTTTGTGTCTGTGTATATGAAATGTTTATGTCACCTATTCCCTGGAATCTGCACCAATTATTACAAACGTGATACTGGAAAAAACTGCGATAAATATTGCGATGTGAAAAAATACTCAGGAGGATACAATAGTTGCGTGGTGCCGACGTAAATGGTCAAACTAATTAGTTGTGTTTCCTCTCGTTGTGTCGATAATACCATCCTTCTTGTAGCTGAAATAATTCCAGATAACCGACGTTGCTTTTCTTTTTGGCGCCAAGTCTTCATTTTTGGTGATTTTCTCTTGTTCGTTGCTCATTTTTCAATGTTGTTACCAGCGACTCCATGTGCAGGGGCGTGGTCTGCTTGGGCAAACTGATTAAGAATGATTGTGATTGGTGGATGGCTGTGCGCAGTGTGTGTCAGGTACGCAGGTTGAAATGAGATGAGAACACATTGAGTTCATTTGCCTCCTACATCACGGAACCTGTGATGTGACTATCACGCACACGTGCATCACAATGACGACGCTCAGACGATATATTGTGCGGCTCGACAAACAAGTTATGAGACAAAGTTGTAAATTGAAATCTACAGCATGTTTCCACTAGAACTGTTTACATATAAGTCTTCAGATCTGAACTCTTCATTCTTCATTTTCTGATACATTTTCTCGGAATTTAAAGGTGCACTGTGTAACTCCCCGACCTTAGGTGTCAGGAGTCAATGCAAAGAAAGTGTGATTTCTCTTTTCAGGTGTTGCACTTACATTATTTTATTTCTAGTGTCCAATTCCACCTTTTATGAATAAAACCACTAATAATGGTCTGGTTTCATTATTTTTCTCTCAGTAACAAAACTAAGGCTTTAAACTTTAAGGAAAGAAAGAGAGACTTATTGCGATAATTATAAATACTGACGTCATATCACACTAGCAGTTGTGGGCCCCATGAAAGCTAAATGTTGTGGGCCTTTTATAAAGTTTTGTCGGAGCGGAGGGGGGGTTATGTACATGGGTTAGGGGCAGCAGTTATATACATGGGTCCCAAACTAACGTAACTAACGGGGGTGTGAAGTGAAAGTGACTTCACATGTTTTCAACCAGCTTCTACGCCTCTACTATACAGCGGACCTTACATGAACTTTTCACTACTTCTAACCCAGGGCTCTCAAACTCTACTTCCCTGGGATCCACTGGAGGTAGAGTCTGGGTCAGGCTGGGCCGCCTTAACTATTCCCTAAAAAAAAGGGTTTTGTTATTTTACTCGCAGCTAGTAACGTGCAGTTTTTGATGAACTCGCCTTCTTTGAATGTCTTTCCGGCCCTAGCGATCATCTCAGTCACCACGTAGCTAATTTCGACTGCTGCTTCATTCTCTTTATTTGCTTTCTTGAATAAATATTGTTTCCTCAATAGACATTTTTTTAAGATTGGTGACCCGGTTCTTTCTCTCATCTCATGACTGGAACTGGGTGATGGCAGATATTGTCCGTCCACTTGGTGTCGCTCCGGAACATGTTTCAACTAAGTGACTAACGTTCATACTTCCACAGGTACTTTGTGGTTGGCTAGCTTGACAACCGTAGACAACAAATGCCGCTGGAAGCTGTCATGAGACAAACTATGGTGATAAAAATAAATAAAATTAAAGTGTGGCAAGACTCAGCTAAAAGAACTACACGCAGGCCGCACTAACACTAAACTTTAATGTCAAGTAGGGGGCCACAAAATGTCATCCTGCAGGCCTCATTTGGCCCCCGGGCCATGAGTTTGAGACCCCTGTTTTAACCTGTATCCACTGGACCCTCTCACTGCTCTATTTGCCCCCCAGTAATACTGGGCCCCATGAATTTGTCACATTTGCCCCCTCTTTACGGTGCCCCAGTGCTTACCTAACCGCCAGCACTTTGGGACGAATGCCTCGTCTGTATCTTTCGTCACTTTTGAATACTTCGTTTCCACAACCTGCCAAAATGGCGAGCACCTCAACTTCTCGGTCATCACTTCCATTAAGCGGCGAGGTAAGTGTAGAAAAATAAAAACATTTATGAACTGAATGTGAAAAGATTTAAGATGTGGAGAAGCTCACCCCGTTCTGCAGGTGGTTACTTTGACTTTTGTCCTCTGTAGGATCATGTAGGGGAAAAAACTGAGTCGATAATGGCAGCGCCCGGCAAGCAGTGGTATGTATATTTAAACAGGCTTTTCCAGGTTAAATGTAATCGAACAAATTGTTGTTTTTTTTGTTTTTAATTCAAATTTTTATTCAAAACAGTCTCAACATATACACAGGACATCACTGATACAAAATACAATGTTCTCTTTTTTTTTTTTTTTTTTTAAGAAAAAAGGGTGTCAATATTGCTCAAAGAAAGAAAGAAAGAAAGAAAGAAATTTGTGAATCTTTGTTGCATGAATATCATCATAAAAATATAGACTTTCCTGTGCAAAAACAGAGTAAACAAATTGAGTTCGTTTTTTTTTTTTTTTGACTGATTGACCACTATTTTATTCAGTTATAATCAATAATTAGATTGATTATTGGAAAGAACATTGTTAAACTCTTCCACACTGTACCTTTAAGGCAGCTGTTGCTCTGAAAACTTCACACACACATTGCATGGCGATACCTGTCAATATCACCATGATTCCTCTGATTCACTCCATTTGGTCTTTTTGCTCATAATTCCTCCCTTTTGCTTAAAAATAAACACTATTCTGTATCAGACTAGAGCAGAATGAGCAGTATGATCATGGAAGTACACCCTTAAAAGCAACTTTTACCATCTAAAAAGACATTTTTGACCAAATGATAAGAAAAAAAATCAGTCTGTAGCTACAAATAAAAACATATTTCATATTTAATAATGTAAAGCGCTTTGGTGCCTTGAAAAGCACTATAGAAATGTAATCCATTATTATTATTATCATTATTATTATATTTAACCTCTTTTATGTTTTACCACAGTGGTTACTTTGCTGTAGCCAACGTATGATTACTTTAACTTTGTATTTCCAGTACAATAATGCAATGACTGGCACATTTATGAAGTTAAATGTCTTCAAAGAACGTTTGTGTTATTGTTCTTGGAAGGACACTATTTATACAAAAAGGCTAAATTGATTCGTTTTATGAGGGAGAAAAAAGCTCCAGTGGCAAGTGTAGGTTTACTCGGAAACAGGTTCCCTATAAGCAAATACAAATTGAGTTTTTTTTAATTATTATTATTATTATTATTATTAAATTAAGCAAAAACAGTAATATTTCATCCAATGGCGAAATGTTAAAATCAGGTTTTAATTCTGTGGAAAGGCTGCACATTGTTGCAGATGGACCAAGTAAAAACACAATGGGCAATAGGACGATGATTATAATAAAAAAGTTCATAAATAGTTTCTTTTCGTGGGTTACAGACTGTTGATCTAAAAGGATGATGGTCTGTAATCTCTCACCTCGTTTTGTTGGGTTACTTAAAGGACAGAGGAGCCAAAACTCAGGCTAATTCTACAGCTCAGATAACGGTAATGCCGTTTCTCACTCGTATTGTCTGAAATGAAGTTGCTTTCATCGGTTTCCATGATGAAACCTGCAGTAACTCAGCAAAAACATGGGGTGGATGTGGGTGGATCAGGTTAGCAGCAGGGGGTCGTTCACATGGAGCTTCAGAGCGTTGACAGATGAAGAAATAATGATTTATACGTTGATGTTTTATTTAACTTTGGCCTTTGTCATGTCATGTCTCCTCTGCTTTATGCCTACATATCACACTCTAACATTAGATTATACAAAGAAAAACCTACACCCGCTCATGCAGACGTTTTGTTCAACACTTGTCTGCGTTTCGGCTAAAATCAAACGTAGAATCTGTTTTTATCAGTTTAACATCTGATGCGTCCTTTTACCCGTGGACTATACCTGAGATGGAAAAGGGACGTCCTCCATCCACTGCCGTACCTCCACAGATGGTTGGTCTAGGGGTATGATTCTCGCCTTGGGTGCGCCAGATCCTGGGTTCAAATCCCGGACGAGCCCTGCAGCTGTT
>JAPQRP010000002.1:3052960-3070400 GCA_037367295.1 Apogon hyalosoma
ATAAACAGTACCACAGTGCTTCAGTTTGAACATTTGACACATAAACAGTACCACAGTGCTTCAGTTGGAACATCTGACAGATAAACAGTACCACAGTGCTTCAGTTTCAGACTCACAGTTTGTCATGTCTTTTATGGATTATAATTGTCTTTCTTAACTCACTATATATTTTTTATTAGTAATTTTTTTTTTTAAAGTAAATTAGAAATTTCAGGAGACCACATTTGAATTCCAGGCGACCCCCCTTGCGGTTCCGACACAATGGTTGAAAAACACTGATCTAAGCTAAATTATTAAAGGAAAATACATGATTTTCCCTGGAAAAATTAAAAATGCAAAGGATAATTTTACAGTAAGTGGTGATAAATCACATAGTAATGTTCAATGCAGAGAAAACCACAGAAATAGTTAAAGGTCTTTAAGGGTTAATGTGTTATCATGGATTGTACTACTACAGAGGTGAGAATCAGCAAAATACAAATATCTTCATTACTGTATACATTTTTGAGACAAATCTTTACTTTTACTGCCTATATTTTAACACAAATTAAAAGTACTTTCTCTCCCTTCCGTTTTAAAAACAGGCTGTTTGCTTTAGTTTGAATACATTCAGGGGAATTATCCATCATTTTTATTTTGTAGCACTGGATGACTTCAGAATAACAAGACGACATCAACCTAAATGAAACAACCTTAATGAATACATTGCACAAAAGATATAAGAAGATGAAAAAGATGGTACTGGAAGTTGGACCAAGGAGAGAAGGTGTTTTAATTAATTTCTTAGTGGCCAAGTTTCTACAAAATGTCAAAGAAATAAGAAGCAAAAAAGGGTTCTCTCACTGTTTGATTTTTAAGTGAAGAGTTAAAAAATGTACATCCAGAAACTTTTCCTGCAGGCTTTATTTGTTCCTCTGCATTCCTACTATTTAATTTCTGTTGTTTTTTTTTTTTTTTTTTTTTTTAACCACTTGTGTTTCCTGTTTTATTTTGAAAGGTCTACCTGTCCTGCCTGCTCACTTCCTGTTTGTTCTAATCACCTGCACCTGTTACCTGCGTCCCAGATAAACACCATCCAACCTGATGTTTGGGTTCAGCTGGTTCCAGTCCAGACAGTAAAAGTCTCACCATATAAAGGTAAGAGTTTACCGAAAGATTCAGTAGAAACTAAGATGAAAAACAAATGAAATGGTCATCACTGGCAAATGAATCCTAGGAAACACTAGCATGTGAACTAACGGTAGCTAACATTAGCCACTTAGCTAACCATCATTAACATAATGTAGCTGGATGACCACAGCTAATTAACATAATCTAGTTAACCTGTTCCCTCTGAGGACAGTTAACCCATGATTTTCTGGTGCTTTTCATCCTAAATATTGTGGTTTTATTAGGCGGAGCTGAAAATTATACTTTCCCTTCGCCCCCCGAAGGGCATTGTTTTGGGTTCGGTTGGTTGGTTTGTTTGTTTGTTTGTGTGTTTAACACTAGCAGCAAAACTATTGGTTGGATTCATCTATTCTGGGTCACTTGTATTTTACCAGTGACCCAGAATAGATCTCATTACATTTTGGGAACAGTAGGTCAAAGTTAAATTTTTTTAAATGATTTTTAAAAAAATCTTTTTTCCCATTTACATATAATGGGCGAAATTTCACATGTCTATAGCAGAAAAACTACTGGTTGAATTCTAACCAAACTGAATTTATAGATTGCTAGTGACCTAGAATAGATGCCGTTACATTTTGGGAAAAGTAGAAGTCACGGTTCCAATTTTTATACATTTTTTAGAAAATTTTTCTTCTCCCATTTACTTATAATGGGCGAAATTTCAAATGTCTATAAAAACATCAGTTTTGTTTCAATTTACTTCAAACTTGGCACATATATAGAGGCAGTTGATATGCTGACATCAGCACACACATAGATATGATGACATTAGCTGGATCGATGCCAAAATAAGCTATTAAGCCAAAATAGTGATAATGATTCAGACTTTTCTACAATGTTACAGGTGATACCTTTATTTTGAACCTGTGAGAAAAATATTTATGTTTATGAAATACATTTAACAATTTTGGGAATGTCATTTTCAGCTGCTAGGCTGAGAAATGGTGTTCGGGATGAAGGTAATGTAAACTAAAGGAGCAAATCACAGGTAACAGTGTATGTGCTAACAGAGCTAACGTTATCTATCAAGATAACAGCAGCTAACCTTCGCTAGAGGGTTGACAGTTAATAGGGTTAACAGTGCACAGTTGGCTAGGTCAGTCAGACCAAGGTAAACCAATATGAAGGATTCAGGGCTTTTGAGAAAATATTTGTCAGATACAGTTCAACCAAAAACATCTACCAAGCTAAAATGTTTAATACCTGTTGATCCACTACTCCTGTCAGTATCAATACATGTAAATAAGTGAGGTAAAATGCAGTTTGCCATATTTTTGTGGTCATCAGATATGACCCATTTGAATGTTCAGAGGGCATGGGAACACTGTCATCTTCTGCAACATTGATTCACCAGTAAAACCCTTGGAGTTTGGTAAATTACACTTGTTTTATGTGTAGTTAATGATATATTTTGATGAAAACATCACTTTTTCTTCAGTTTTGTCTGTTTTGATGTAATAACCATTGAATTTGCTCTGAACTTTTGTGAACACGTACACTGAAAAATGTAAAATGCAGATGATAATATTGTAATAAATGGTGTTAAATCACTTGCCAAAGGTCAAGTATAGAGAAAAATTAATCTGGAAGTCACTACAAAAATGGTTCTAGATTTTTCAGGGGTTGAAGAAAGTGAAGCTAATCTATTTCCTTAGCACCATATAGTAGACACTTTAAAGGCAAACTTGTATTTATATGTGAAGAAATCCTTCAAATCTTGTTTTTCATAGAATCAAAGATTACAATTTGACAATCGAGTATACATGATGATCCACAGAGCCACTAATAATGTTATCAGTGTTTTACTTGTATTTATTGAATTGCATATCTTGTGTGTCTGCAAAAAAAGCAGTTTTGTCCTCATGTTAAGCCATTGTTTCTTAAGATAAGACATAAAACCATCATTTACATCAACAGGCAGCCATAAGAAAAGAAAAGGATGCAGTGTTCAGTGGATAAACATCTCAAATGACTTATCAGAGGAACCATTTTATCATTACTCCTTGTACACCTGTTCAGCGCTCTGAAGTGGGATTTTTGTGATGTTTTTGATATTTGCTGCAGGTTTTAACCCACCACTCAACCCTGTCTTTGGTTCAAGTTTAACTCTGTCAAAGGTTGAAAATAGAAACTTCTCCAAGTGCTCATCAAGAGACAACAAGACCTGTCTGAACTCATTTCAGTGTTGTTGTCTTTTTTTATATGCTGCTCTTTTTACTGCCCATCTAATGGCTTATTTATTACATTCATTCTTTATAAGCTGGCTCCTGTGTGGCCTCATTACGACTATAGCACTGCTTTGGAATTCCAGGATAATTATGAGCTTCATTGTTTTAATAAGAGTCTCGGTCAGCCCGGATCTCTGCTACATCTTCATAGGTCCCAGAGGGAAATATACGAGGGCAGCAGCAGCCGAGCCGGACAGATGGAATCAGACGCACTGCAGGTAAATATTTATACGCTGCTTTGTGAACGAGGATACTTGAATCTCATCAGCTGTCTTGTAAAAAGTGGTGTGATGTGGTGTAAATCTATGCAGCCTTAATAAGACTGTGATGCAACTTCAGCTTGTCTGCTATCTCTGAAATCAAAGCAGCACTTTTCTTCTCATCATGAGGTAATGTTTGGAAACTCTTCGTGGTTCGACTCAGTTAGAGCCGCAATCAAAGTTAACATGCCACAAAAATATCAGAGCACAGAGATAATACGGACATGTGATGATGCCAATTCATAAACGGCTCTAACCCACTTTGAAAACTCTTTTTAGTTTGGCAGTTTGGAGAAAGACTCAGATATTAAATCAAAGTCAGAAAAGGAAAAGTATGTTTTATGCAGTATGACTCATTTCAACATATCAAGTAAATCAATGTCCTATAATTATTTAATGTGGAAGAATTACTTCAGTGTTGCAGCTTCTACTTTATATCAGTTAATTTATAATAATATGAATTATAGTCAGTACACAAGGTTTAATTTAGATTTATTAACCTAACCTCTCAATCCTCAACACTGAAGTTTTTTCCTCATGTAAATCCATAAACGTTTCGTCTGATCTGTCTTTTTAGTGATAGTCACATATTAATGCTCTTACATGGTTTAGTGTACTCAAGCTAAGTTGTGTGATAAACATAGAACAGTATAAATGATTACAAAATGGATATTTTAATAAAATCCAAGAATCTTAACACCCATGCACAGATTTGCACAGTACCAGTACCTCATTGTAGAGTATTAATACTTGCTTGTGAATTGTATTAAATGAAATATAAAATACTGGTAATAAAAAATACATTTTCATCCTAATATGTGCAATTTGAAATTTTAAACTAATACACTGTAATTCCATGTCACATTTACAGTGAATATGAAATAATCTAGACTTGGTTAATTCACTATTATTCACATTTCAACACAATATATTCCCTCAGTACTGTAAAGCTGCAAAGATGAAGCAGTCGTCAGTTGTTTGTCAACCGAATGAGCAGTTTGATTTTAGAAAAAACTGTCACTATTCTCTGATTCCTTTTCACTGTTTTCTGACATTTTAAGTTTCACAAAACTTGAAAAAAATGAAAAAATATGTTTTTTGTAATAAACAAGTACATAACTAGTTACAAATTGCATCTTATTTGTACTGCCTGTCATAACACAAATAACAAAATTTCTGCTTCTCAGAACAAATATTTAGACTTTGAAGGCAGTAATGTGTCTGTACACATTAACATGATCTATTTAGGAATTTACACAATTGTCTCAACATTTACACATCTGTGTAAAATTATAAATCTCAGTACACATTTACACATCATTTACACATTCTTTTATACGTTTCCACATCTGTTTACATTCACACAGGTTGAGATGCAGATACACAACACACTACAAACATTTGCAAACCATTACGTTATAATACCTCTGTGCGTGTTGTGGGGCTGCAGACATCTGCTAATCAAAAATTGTCGGTGCAAGAGACTCAGACTTTAAAGTTAAAAATATGAGAGTTTTGTTTTTTATGTATAATGTGTGTGTTTATATGCCTACATTGTGAAGTTTACATTTTCTTCTGTATTTTACACGTCTATTCTGGTTCTAATTGGATTTCATTGTCTCAATATTTGTTCCAGTTCATGTGGTTTAATGAAATCTAATGTAAATGACCTGGTGATATAAACAAAGTGCCACCTTGGGGCTGGTCTTGTTCTCATTGTGTGTCTTTGTTGTGTTGTATCTGTTGCTGTTGATCAAGAGGCTGGAGTTTAAACATGCTCATTTCCCTGCGATGCACCTGACTCCTGCATTTCCATCGCCCCCTCCGTCCCCCTGACGACGTCGAGTGCTGCATTAAAGGTAATGTACATCCAAACAGCCGTGCTGTGCAGGCTCTAACCTCCATGCTCCCCGCGGATGCCCGATGTGCTGCCATAAACGGTCCTTGGCTTTGAAGGACATCACCTGTTGTCCGTAATGGAAAGCCCAAAATTGCAGAACAATGCGTCTCCTACATGAGCTCCGCAGCCGTATTATCTAATCAACTACTTACAGCAAGGAAGATTATTTGCAGAGGCCGTCTTTGAGTGGATAATGGACGGGAGCCAGTTGCCCCCAGAATCCATTTGTGCCCCTGATGCTGTTGCTTGAAGCCTTTATACATAATCGTCTGCTCTCTGGAGACATCTTAGGGGGCTGCTGGGACAAACGGACCATTCAGAGTCACTCCTACGCTGAATTCTTACCCAGATACCAGCGCTGAGGCACAGTCATCCCAAAACAAACACTCATACCCCGAAGACCTCAGAGGAGCACTCAGAGGTCTGATGTTAACAAATACTGAATATGTACTGACCTGATTAGTATTAATATGTATTCAGGTCCAAACAGGAAGTCACAGAATCAGCATAGAAGCAGTTAAACAGCATGTTGTTAAAATGATCTAGGGCTGTTTTTCAAATGCACACAAGGGTGGATACATAAAGCAAATAACACTCATAAAATGTGTTCATTATAACATAGTAAAATAAATATAAGGAATAATGAAGGCAGCAATAAAATTAAGTAAAATAAGGAGCATCGACACACTGGAGTGAACACAAATGAAACACAAAATCAAGCAAAATCATGAAATCAAAGTTTTTAGAAGGAAACTCACCGACTGCTGTAAAACCAACATGTTGCGTTACAAATGTCAGTTTTAATTTCATTACTTACTACCACAAGTCACTTTTCCATTGGACATCTGCGCAAAACTACAGATATTTACTAAATGTCGAAAAAACAGAAGCGTGTAATGTTGGTTTTTCCATTAAATCACAAAAGCGAGGATTTGTTTATCGCAAGATGACGTGAGAAGTCATTCCATAAACATGCCGATGTACGTAAATATGTTGATTTACAGCTATATTCATTATTATTATATATTACCCCTCTTGTACTAAATTAAAAAATACTTCAGTTTTCTGGTGTGTCCACACATACCGCACCATGTTTGTTTAAAACTCCTCTTCTTCCCTTGTTGTAATGTTTGTGAACATCTATTTTTTTGGTTCACGTGACTCTAATTGCGGAAAAAGGTCTTTCCATTGCAGTTTTGTGTGATATACCAGTTGTGCTAACCCCGAAAAACCACTTCTTGTCAGTGCAAAAACCTTTAATTGAAAAATGAGAGTTTTGGCGAAATTGTCATTTTTCCATTAGGTCAATTTTTATGCACAAGTTATATTTGTGCAATTTGAGAGTCAATTGAAAAACAACTACTGATAAATTTGATGCTAAATAGAACTGAAGGGCAAAAATGCATCACTCTAGAGGTGTCCAACTGACGACACAGTTTATTTTAGCCTTATTCAGTTAGTACTGTCACATTTTGTATCTTTATGTAGAATTTTAATGTCTGATAAATAACTTAGAGACTTAAAGCTCTTCTGTTTTTAACTCACGATGAAGGATTAAAGATGCATAAAGACAAGACAAAATAAACTATGAAGATGCTAAAAGAGATGATGATGATGATATATTTGTTTATTCGTTTGGATTGTTTATCTCTTCATGTTAATATGCAGAACCATCTCTGAAGTGTTTGATTGATTGTGAAGCTTTTTTTACGAGGTCACTGATAGAGGAGTAGCACAGCTAAACTACATATTCATTAAAATGGACAGTTTTTAATGATTCTGAGATGTTTTAGGAGGTTCCAGTTGCATTAACGGGTTCTCTTTGCGATTTTTTTAAAGTTGATTGTAAGACTTTAGGCAGTTTCCAGAAGTGGAGTAGTACTAATAGTATACTCTGGACAGATTTTCATATGTTTTATAAAGGGTTCCAGGAGGTTCTTTTGTCGTCAGACCTTTTCAGGTGGTTGCTTATAAGCTGTGGTTGTGGAGTAGTAAGACTTTAACCTTACTTTGATAGCCCTACACTGGTGCTGGGGAGAGTCTCAGTCCACTATCATTCTGGAATGAGGGGGGAATTTGTGTCACTTTAACCCTTAAAGACAGCTATTTTTATGGTGACTTTCAAATGAAATTTTCTTTACATTTAACCTTTTTCAGTGATTTATCACCATTTATTATAATATTATCCTTTGCATGTTGTCTTTTTTTTTTTTTAAACCTAAGTTTTTATTGAAATTTTATAAACACATAGTCACCAAAACCAACAAAAAATAAACAAACCTTGCTTGGGTACACTACACGACACTACATTCACATTATTCAGTCCTTCCACCAGTCCGGGTTCTGTAATCAGTCCATTTGTACCATTTTTTGTCCATTTGTGCTTCTTGCAGTTGCAATTTATGTTATTTTTTCTATTGCATATGCATTTTGCCTTTTTTTTTCAGTGAAAATCAGGTATTTTTCTACATGTAATTTATTGATCATATAGATGTCTGTAAAAGCTCAGTTATATCAAAGATTACTGTAACAAAACTGAAGAAAAAGTGACTTTTTCTGTGAAATATGTCATGGACCGTAAAACCAAGTGTGTCCATCCACTGTCATTGATCATATCTGATGACCATGAAAAGATGACAAACTGCATTTTATACCATTTATTTACAGGATTACTGGATCAGAAGTTATTATTAAACATTTGAGATCAGTAGATGCTTTTGGTTATTGGTGGAAATTTAAGTCTTTTAGGCCTAAAACACAGGAAGCAGCAACTGCATCTTTGCAAAACGGTGTCGGAACAATTTATTTTGGTGGAACATTTGTACATAGGGAAGTGAACTGTTGCATTAAAATGACTCAATCCCTGCAAAAGATAATCCTACGTACAATGTTGTATGTCTTTTGTTAAAATGTGAGGTTGTTAAGGAATAACACACAAATAGCAGAAGAGGAGGAGAATGAAAACTGAAATAATCACCAAATGGCAGGATTATTCCAACAGAGTCCGTCCCATGTGGCGTAGTCTGAAAATGCTTTTTCTGTACAGCATTAACAGATGCATCCAGATGGGTTTCAGGTTGTGTTTTTTTTTTTTTTTGGTAGTCGCTAATCTCTTCGGGTGGTGGAGTATTAAGTCGATGCTCATATGGGCTCCAAAAACTGTTCATTTTAGACAGGTTTTCATACATTTTTCCAAACTGTTTTAGGAGGTTCCAATAACATTAATAAGTGCTCCCTCAGGTTTTTCAGCTTCTTTTCAAAACTTTTTTCCTCTGGTCGCTAATGGTCTCCAGTGGTGGAGTAGGGAGGCTACTGGATTGCGCTCTGAAAATGGTAATTTTGACAAAGTTAACGGACGCGTTTCTGAAGCGTGTCGGGCGATTCCAGTAGCATTAAACTACTCCCCTGAGGTGATTCAGAATAAGACTTCATTCAGGTGGTGTATTAAGGATGTACTTTGTGATCTGAAAATGCTTTCTGTTGAAGTTTCCAGTGGCATTAACAAGTGCTCCCTGAGGTTTTTAAGGTGGTTGATGATAGGAAAAACCATTCATGTCAGGCTACCAGTTGGAGATTATTGGACATTTGGACAGTGTTTCCAGCTAAGAACCAGAACTTTCAGTTTAGATTTTTTTCCTCTTAAAACTCATTATTATGGAGTGTAATGGTATGAAGGACATGTATTTTTATGGAGAAGAATTCTGTGAAGTTCACAGGTCGGGGTAGAGGAAGAGTCCTGTAAACATTAGCTGTTAACATTGTTAATGCTATATAGAATAGAATAGATCTTCATTATCACTGTTACAGGAGCAGTTAAAATCAGTTTAGCAGCTCTGTTTCTTATTTAGCAGCAGAACACTTAAAGTGCAAAGAGATTCTAAAAATATCACAATTATACTGAAAATATGTACTGAAAAGTATTGACAATATGCAAAAAATTTGCAAAGAAACACTAAAATATACAAACGGCTAATTATACTACAGCTAAAAGAAATATATACAACATGTACGGATATATACAGGCAGTATGGGAATCTTCATTTGAACTCTAACTCTGACCTTTGACCTTCCCAGCACTAAAATGTGTGATATTTAAGGGTGATCTTTTTCATTTGTCATAGCCAAATATTGATTGATGTTTAGAAAATGTGGTCAAAGTATTAAAACATTATATACTCCTCAACTGTGAGCACAGACTGTGTATGTAAGTGGATTATCTCTTGGTTTTAGTTTGTGCTTTGGCAGTCACCATCTCTGTTTTATAGTGTCAGGAGTGATATTTGGATGATATGGTGGAGCTGGGGAAGAATGAAATGCGATGGATGTGCTAATATTAAACATTTGTTAAAGCTGCGTATCTGAAGAGGTTCAGGTGCGTAATCACGGAAAGACTCACAGATTTGTGACATTTAGGCTATGACTGGTGTTTTACAGATTTGATGAAAAATTGGTGACGAAAGTCATACGCAGCTTTAAATGAGAGGGGTAAACATGACAGAATTATCTGATGGTCTTGTTAGTGTAACATATTAACCACAACTAAAGTAGAGCTGTCTGCCAAAAATGCAATATTCAATAAGCAAACTCTGAAAGTCCAACTCAGCAGGACACTGTCAAGAAAAGCCTGACATTGGAGGAATAATTAACAAGAGGACCATCTGTACACTTATTAGAAAGTCTAAATAAAGTGAATGAGACCAGATTGACTCCAAAAAAAGTACATTAATTTAGTATTTGTAGGTCTTTTTGGAGCCCAGCATATAAAGTTGTCATCCGCAGTATTACACTTCATTCACACCAAGCAGCCTGTGCCATGTCCGAGAACATTTGATCATTAAAATCTAGTGACTACTCTGAAGCCAACCACTTGAAGAGGTGGGATCAGGTCACTGCACCCAACTATAGAACAGTCCATAATGTGCACAGTGTTAAAAGTAAAGCCAAACTGGAACTCCTCCACTCAAACTGATAATGCAGCTATAAAAAAGAAATTGAAATAGGCTTGTTATGTCTGTCTTTTGTGTGAAAATAGTGGAATAGTGGCCAATGGAAACTGCAGAGGAGGGAATGCCAGCTCCACTGACTGAAAATGAGTCACTGCACCCGAAGAAGCTGGATATAGAGACATGTAACTAGTAATGTCAGGCTAACAAATGAGTAATTTTCAGTAATTTGCACAACACTGGGCATGTGCGAAGGCTGTCATGGTGGCCAAAAAACAGCATAAGGTGATGCCGACGCTTAGACCCAGAGTATTAAGCCTGATGTGAGCAGCTGTTTCTGGTGCGAGGACTTGTGCTGGCTTCCATTTCCAGCCGCGGTTGCTGTCCCGTGATTGTGAGTCAAGTGTTTTTATGTGCGACTAGTTTGTATTGACATATTGAGTATCCATCTCTGTTTTTAAATACTCTGATGACAAACACAAGGACAGTCCATCTTCTGGATCATCATCTGCTCGTATCATCACCTTCGTTTACCCCAGGCACCTCCAAACACCTCAGACCACCAGGGTTTTAGACGTCAGCAGCACTGTGATGTCAGTGTGTGGCCCGTTTCACCACCCTCCTGATTCATGGCCTTTTACCTCTCAGAGCTCGGCTGTAAATCTGCCACACTAGCAGAGGATCTTCATCCCGCTGTCCAAAACATCTCCCCAACCGCTCGCTCTGGGCAGGTGCCAGAGTTCGAGTCTGCTGAGATCATTACAGGTATTAGTTACCTCCGCCTCCCCCACCCTCATTAAACATGCTGAATCCATTTGTTTAGCAAGCAGCTGAGGGAGAGACGGAGAGCTCACCCAGGCTGGGGATTGATTTATTAACACTGATTTCGGCCTCTGAGACCGTAGTGATGATGATCGCTTTGCTTCAGGAATTTCAATGGACATGAGGAAAGTTTGCTTCATGATTCGCCTCGCCTGTATTAATGCAGGCTAATGTGAAGGACGCAGGTTAAATCTCTCAGTAAATGGACTGAATAACCCAACTGAACTGGGAACAAATGTTTGGAAGTCCATTTACACAAAGACATAAAGCAAAAGTAAATCAAAAGTTGAGTAAAAAGTTTCACAAAGTATGATTTTAACATGAGTCTAGGGCTGGGCAATAAAATGATGATGATATGTATCGCGATATAACTTTTCCTTGATAGAAGTATGAGACATGCTCGGTAGAATTCATTGGTCAATGTTTTGACAGACATAAGAACAGCCAATCATAATTAAGTAGCGCCACACCGAACCAGTCACACTAGAGCCATGTCAAATTAGGTCGACGCCCACAGCACAGGCGTAAGAGCAGCTGCAGCGCACACACTGTTTGGGCTGCAGCGAGAAATAGTGAGTGTTCCCTCAGGAGAAAATCTGACCAGGTAAAAGTAGAAAAGTAGGGTGCGAACTGTTTCGGTTTGGGCCTTTCAATACAATATGGATGTGTACCAAACAAATACATGTAGCCTATATGAAGAACGCAAACGCTCACCTTTCTTTAAGTTTCACTTTCGGTTTTACGCCAGTTACAGCAGTTTAGGAACACACCCCCACATATATAGCCCCAGTATTGTTTTGTGACGATGGTCTGTTTTGTTTTTGTTCTCTTTTAAAACTTGAAAGCTTTTTCCTGCTGGTCAGACTTTTAGTTTAGTGTTAGATATGCATCCCTGTTTTATTTATTTATCTGAAACAGTTGTATAATGTTGTTAAACTCATCTGTCATGTTCAACCTCTGACAGAAAATAAATCATATTTAAATCAAAAATAACCTTCTGATGTCCTCACAATTAATAACTAACTTAACGGAAAATTTAAGTTTGACAAAAATAGTGATTTGATTTATATCGTGATAAACATTGATATCGTCAGATATGAAAAAATTATCGTGATGATTTTTTTCTGCATTGCCCAGCCCTAACATGATCTTATAATTAAATTGTAAATAAAGTGTGTTTTACTTATGGTTAATTCGTAGTACTTCTGATTTAGTACCCCATCACTTTTCAGTATCTCAGAAGTGATTAGTCATAAATAGTTATACAGTGTAACATATATGAAATGTTTATTGGGATATTTTTACAGTAAAATATCTGTGCATACATGTATACATCTACTGTACAGAAACATATTTGTATAAATATGTATATTATATGTATATGTATGCATATTATATGTATCTGTATTTGCATTACAATTAATAAAACCATACAAATATGCAGTAATTTATGAATAATACAAAATATTGCTGATAACAAAATAGTAAAAGCAACAGTGAATTCGTCTTTGATATTGTCTTTGTATTCGATAGCCTGATTAGATAATGTGCACATCCATCCAGATTAACATAATCTGCATGTGAATGCAGAATTTACGTAATTTCCACTTTAAATCCAGACTAAGAAACTGCAAATTTAGTCAAAATAATATGCATATAGATCCAAAATGTAAAGAATTTGTACATTAATCCATGCTAAACATAATCTGCACATATTTTCAGAAAGTAAAGAATCTCCGTGTGTTGAACATGAAAAATAATTTGCACATTAATGTAGAATGTGAAGAATTTTTACATGAATCCATAATGAAAATCTGCACATTAATCCAGAATGCATGGAATCTCTACATTAATCTAAAACAAAAATAATTTGTACATGAATCCATAATAAAAATAATCTGTGTATTAATCCAAAATGACAAGACAATGGAAAATTAATCCAGAATTAAAAGAAAAAAACAAACAAAAAACCAATTAAATCTGGATTGGACGGCCCCTGTTGGTTAATCCAGACTGCTGATAATCTGGATTGAGGTCCGGGTTGTTCGTGGTCTTGCGTACGTGGGCCGTCCATCTGCAGGAGGTGTTTACAGTCGGCCTGTCAGAACGATGCTACGACATGAGCGATGAAACACTCTCAGCAGCCGCAGATGTTTGTCGGAGGTGCCCAGCTGTCTTTGCTGATTTTCTCTCCTCTGTTTCAGTCCAAGCTCTCAGATATGTTTTATGATGAATCTACATATTTCCTCTCTCCGGGGGGACACACATTATTGGGAAGCACTCGATCTCTGCCTCCATTTCCTGTCGGCTCTAATAGCTTCCAGGTGAGAGGTGTTCCTTGGCCCTCGCCTGGGAATGCTTATTAAAACTGTTTTCCTATTGATACAGTTGGTTTGATACTTACCAGATTTGACAAAGTAAAGATCTCATGTTTGGCGTAATGTTACAAGGGAAACATAAGTGAGTTATTTGGCCTCGACGTGCTGGAAACGCAGCGTTGTTAAAGCGCAGGCCCTGAAACCTGAACCGGGGTCCCTCCGCCGCATTTGGTTTTCATTATTTTTTTGCTCCAAAAATTTAACAATAGCACCCAGGGATTAAGTCATGGAGCAGGTCGCAGCCAAGCCAAACATCCTGCCTCCTCCAGAAAAATGAAGACAGATGAAGAAGGGAAGCAGGTGTAAAGTGTACTCTGGTGCTTCGCCTTTTTGTCCTCTACGGGAGGTGTTGTGCATGAAGTCTGTCCTCCAAAAGCTGACGAGAGGGTGGAGGGACGGAGGGGAAAGGAAACCACAGTTCAGGAGGTTTTCTGTATTTCCTGCACATACTAAACACCGTTCATGGGAACTGTTAAAGGATCTGTTGGTGTGTTTGATGGGCGTAGGAACAGTCTGTGCCTGCCTCTGTTTATTAGGCCGTTTCCTACCTGTGAGTGCATGTGTGGCCTGTGACACTGTCTATAGTCCAGATGAATCTAGTCCCAGTTTGTCATCGGATGTGTTGAGTCACAGCCACAGAAAAAATAAAAACAAAGCCAGAAAGGAAATTAACGACACTTCCTCAAACTCTCTAATTGACTGGTATGGCATAAAATCAAAATGACAAATAAATACAGACTATTAATTGTCATACGTTACATATCCGGCACTTCTGTTACTACCTTTCACAATAAAAGCCCTGAACAAATTCACTTGGGTGGCCAAGCTTTACCTGTGTCACCTTGATTACTACAGTCACATTATATCCTTTAAATCTAGTAAAACAGACACAAGGAACATTACTCATTGAATCTTAATAAATGTTACACTAAATTAAACGGACCATTACAGTGAGTAAATTGCAGAGTTCTTCGAATTTGACCATTGTTGGAGACATCTAATAATGGCAACTAATCAATAAAATATAAAACTTAGGTCAAGTTTTGGAAATGTTATAAAATAACTGTGTTTTGGGAGATGGTGTGTGCAGTGCTACAACAAATACTGGGATATGAGATTCCAGTGTGCTGTGATGGACTGTATTTGTGTAACTTATCTAATGGAAGTGTAGTGGGAAACAACATGTACTTGGTTAAACTACTGTTAGTGGCTGCAAAAGTCTTTTTTACAAGGAACTGGGGAAAAACCGAACCACTAAAAAAGGACCGATGGATCACAATTATTGAAGGAATGTATACAATGGAAAAAGTAACTCACAATCCACGACTACAACAAGCACAAATGGACAAAAAAATGGAATAAATGGAGTGATTACAGAACCTGGAATGTTGGAAGGACTGAATAATGTGAATGTAGTGTTGTGTAGTGTACCCAAGAAAGGTTTGTGTTCATTTTTTGTTGTTTTTGGTAACTATGTGTCTATAACATTTCAATAAAAATGTAAGTGAAAAAACCCAACTTTTTTTTTTTTTTTTAGATATTTTCATAATCTGAAAATTAAGATTGAAATCATTAATTTCCAATGTGATCATAGGATGTAAAGACAAAACACAATAAAGCGCTACGTATTCATCATTAACAGATTAACAACACACGTGGCTGCAATTTAAGTAATAAAAATAACCCCCACATTAAAAAACAAAAACGGATCATTTCATGTGTTTCATTTCATCCTGTTGCATAAAAATGTGAAGTTCAAAATATTTTACATAACCTTGCCCTGGTGTTGTAGTTCTGCAGAGAATAGGTGACTATTAAAGAATAGACTCCATTGTCTAATATTGTTCATAAGGTTTACAATAACAAATATATTATGACCAACTGGATAAAAATAATCACATCTGTACAAGTATGAATATGATTTAATAAATTTCTCAGTTATTAAAACAAAGGAGCTAATAACCCTATTGACAAGGAAACTAAAATCAATAATTGAAAGAGAGGTTAAATATTTTGTGATTAAGACTAATCTGTATCTTTGTACTAAATCAGCATTAATTAGTCACATAAAAGCACATTTTTCTGACTTTTTTCTGGCAACAACTACTCATTTATTCAATTACAATCATCAGCCTCTGAAGTTAAAAGATGAAGCGAATGTTGAAGTGTTACAACCTGCAGTTCCTTAAATGTCCACTTGAGGCTTTAAAAGTAAGTCAGTCCCCATAAAACATCCATATTAAAATGTCCACCTTCACAGCAGAAGTGTCTTTACAGCCTGGTTTTGGTCTCATGTCTATTATTGCTTTGTTTAATGAAGCTGCACCTGAAACACAAATGTGGTCTGTGAGTGTTTGGACCAGTTGAGAAGCTTTTGTGTTGTGTGTGAACAGTTTGTTTTTTTTTTCAACTCTGAGGAAGAACGTATCTTTTACTTTGGACAGGACATCACATCACAGTGTTTATACTTGAGGCAAACATTAGTGGTGTTTAACATGACAGTGCTAGTTGATGCCAGTGTTTTCAATAAATTAGCATTAGAGTTTCACCCCTTTTTCATCTCCAGCTCACGTTTCCTAAAAAAGCCAAATTCCAGGCCTTTAAACATTTAGTCCAGTGGTTCCCAACCTTTTTTTGGCCTGTGACCCCATTTTAACATCACAAATTTCTGGCAACCCCAGACATTCAAAACTGACACTTTTTTTTTTTTTTTGCTAAAATTAATTTGTTTTTGATCATGTAATAGTTTGCTATACTATGTTGCAAATAAAAGTTAATTTTAGATGACATTTAGACTATGTAATGTATTATATACATACATATGCTCTGTTCAGTCCGCTTTTCTGACTGCGACTGTGTCCGGGCAGGTTGAAGTGTAGTAATGCATGCGGTCACATGATCAGGTCAGTCAAGATTTGCCCTCTCAGATATTATATCTTGCATTGTATTTGAACTGGGTTTTTATTAGGAAAAGTGTGTGGCGTTTTAATTATAATGAAATATATATTTAATCATTAAAGAATATTTTTATTAGTAATTTTTTCAATTTTTTATCACTTGCTAGAAATTTCAGGCGACCCCATTTGAATTCCAGGCGACCCGACGGTTGAAAAACACTGATTTAGTCCATGTTGTCACTGAGACTTTGGTCCATATGTGTTCGTATCGTGGTATATAGATATGGACACATCTGATGGTCTGATAGTTTTCTTTTCCAAACTGCAGCTCTGTGATGGAAGCATCCAGACTCCAACAGTGACTCAAGTGACAGCGTGTGCAGACAGATGGATTTGTGAACAGTCTGGATGTGACACCGGTGTGTTTCCAGCTCAGCAAAACAGTTTAGGATAATTAACACTGCTCTCACCACGTCACAGCAGGACAGACCCAAGATGTCCTGTTTTTTATTAATCTTATTCATAATGGACACCAGGTCAAAGAGGTTTTAGACCCTGACCATGCAGATACTCAAAAACTGGCATCTTGGGAATATGTGGTGCATTTAATTCCCCCCTGAAAAAAACAAAACAAACAAACAAAAAGTTAATTCATATGGTTCATCCCAGTGAAAATCAAGGCCAGGTACTTGAGGTTTATTTAAGTATTCTCTGTTATTATGGACCAGTTTGGATGTTTTTCCCCAATGCTTGTTTCATCTAACCCAGTGTTTTTCAACCTTGGGGTCGGGACCCCATGTGGGGTCGCCTGGAATTCAAATGGGGTCGCCTGAAATTTCTAG
>JAPQRP010000002.1:3070500-3084234 GCA_037367295.1 Apogon hyalosoma
CTGACCAAGGAAAATCCAATTCTCCCTTTGTGCAGTAATCTACACCTGGCTTTACTGCCTCTGTCCATAATAATATATATGTTATATAGACTAAATGTCCTTTAAAATTTAAGCTTATTTGCAACATTGTATTTCAAACTATTACAGGATCAAAAACAAATTTTTAGTAACAAAAAAAAGTCTCTGTTTTGAATGTCTGGGTTTGCCAGAAATTTGTGATGTTAAAATGGTGTCAGAGGCAAAAAAAAAAAAAAAAAAGGTTGGAACCACTGATCTAATCTAAGAGACCTTCATAACTAGACTTTAACCCAAACCAGGCAGCTTGTGTTTCTTTCCTTCTTGCACAGAAAAGGTGTAATCTCCAACATGCACCTCCCGACATGATAATGAAGCGCAGACAAAAAGGTGCCTGAAGTCGGTGACGAAAAGTCCTGATCGACAGTTTCTCCTGGTTTCAGTAAAGCTGTGAAAGCTGCAGCTGAACTCGCCGTATGCTGACGATGATCGAGTAACACCTGTCAGCTCCGTCCAGGTGTGTGCGTCACAGATGGCGTTTGTGTTGAAACAGACCTGATTCTCACATGGTGTAAAAACATTCAGATTAAAAACATGTCACCTGTGGTGTAGAAGAAACTGTGACATTTGCAGAAAATTACAAACCTGCTGAGGGTGATAAGGACAGCACCACTTTTATGAAGTTTTCTTTTATTAAGGACAAACACTTTAAGTCCATATACATATATTAAATATTTTAAATTATTTTGTCCATAAAAGGTCACACAAATTAAAAATCCAATCTCATGTTTCCAAGAATGAGATGATTTGTGAATGCGAATGCTATAATTGCCATCATTACTAGTAATTTTTGGTCATATCCATCAAACATGTTGCTCCTACAATAAGGATGCACATATTCATCATATTTATACATTTAAAAATGAGAAAACATGTTGGATTTGTCGGTTGAGAATTTGTTTTTGGACAGTTGGAATCATTTCACCTGGTTTATTGTTCAACTTAATGATTCAAGATGAAGTCTTGATTTGTGCATGTTCACTGTATACATTTTAAAGAATGAATTATGAGAATTTACAACATCACAAACATTTTGGAGTCAGTCATAATCTAGAAGAAAATCTATGAGCATCATTGCTTTATCAGAGTAGGACGTATCTTGTAAAGCTAAACCTTTGAAAATCATATTGTTCACACATTCAACGAAAGATGGAGATGTTGATTTTCAGTTTTTGACAATTATCAATGATGTTTTGTATAAAAAATATGTTGCAGTAAAATTAATCTAAGTAATTGTTAAAATAACAGCCAAGTTCTGTCAGACTAAATGCTTATTTCACCTGAACCTGGTCTGAAATCTGATATGTAGGTCAGGTTCATATTCTTAGTTTCACCTGATCCTGTTGTTTTAGGTTATGATTCTTGATTTAAGCCAAACATGGACTTTCAGGTTGAGACACTTAATTTAACTTCAGCTTTGTCTGTTGCCTGGAATATCTGTTTTTATCTCAACCTGCTCCCTTGGACTTCAATGTCTTGTTTTTACCCGAACCAAGTATGTCAGGTTTTGGTTGGTGCTTTCATCTGAGTCTTGTCTGTCAGGTTCAGAGATATGATTTTACCTGAGTCTGTTCTATCAGGTCCAGATTTCCATTTACCTGAGTGTGGTCTCTCAGGTACAGACCTATGCTTTTACCTGAGTCTGGTCTATCAGGTCCAGATTTCCTTTTACCTGAGTGTGGTCTCTCAGGATCAGACCCATGCTTTTACCTGAGTCTGGTCTTGATTTTATTTTACTTGTGTCGTCTGTCAGGTTCAGAATGCTTTTACCTGAGTGTGGTCTGTCAGGTTCAGACCTATGCTTTTACCTGAGTCTGTTCTATCAGGTCCAGATTTCCTTTTACCTGAATGTGGTCTTGGTTTTAGTTTACTTGAGTGTGGTCTGTCAGGTTCAGAAATGCTTTTACCTGAATGTGGTCTGTCAGGTTCAGTCCCATGCTTTTACCTGATTCTGGCCTTTCAGGGTTAGACTGAGCTTGTTGCCTTCAAGTGTCTGCTAGTGATGAGGAAACTGCAGCCTCTCTGTGAATTATAGGTTCTTGTTGAGCAACACATGGCTCGGTTGGACCCACATCATATTTCCACATCTTGTCCAGAACCCGTTCGTTCCCAAGAAACCTTTGGACGAGTGATTTACACACCTTCTCCAGCACGCTGAGCCCAGTTGGCGAGGGCTACGGTGTCATCATGAGGGCCGTGGCCCGAGGCTCTTCCTGTGTGAGATGACTTACAGTCCCCCCGTCAGTCCTGTGCACTGCTTTATGAAAACACAGCCAGCCAACGGCGGCTGCAGCAGGATCACCATGACATCACCAGCACACAGGAAATGGTCTAATTCTGCCGTTAAAGAGTGCAGATGTATGAAAAGCAGCAGTGACATAATGTCACTTAACTCTGCTCCGCGCCCAAACCAAACACACCTGGACCGACTCGACACTCGACTCCTCTGACTGACTTCAAAAATATTTCAGCTATTCATCAAACCAAAACATCAGAGCTGTTTGGGCCTTCTCCCCTCCTGTAGCTGAGCTGAGAGGTGAACATGGCTGCACCTTCACCCTATCAGTGGAAAGACTTAATGTTTTTCACATTTAACAGATTTAGGACCACACGCAAACTATTTCAGAGGTGATTTAGAATCTCACAGAATCAAACATGACTTTACAGGAAAACAAACATGGAGGCCAAGTATGCTCATCACCTGCTGGTGTTATGGTTAACCCACAGAAACAAAATATGAGAAATTATTGCTGAGAAGATAGAATTGGCCTGGCTTTTAAACGTGTGTTTTTCTGTTTGACACAAAACGTCCATTTGCTGATACTTCCCAATCATCTCGCTCTCATTGGCTGTGAAAAGCTTAGGCTGAATATTCCTTTAAATTCATTTAACATCACAGCAGTTCAGTCATAGTTTCCACGATAGCAAAATCTTAACAACATAAATAATTAATGGGATTTTCACATACTTGGCACACATGAATGGAAACGTCTGAAACAGAAGAACTCACCCAGATGCATGTTTGACACTCCACTGGTAAAAACATCTTCTACTTGAGCTTAAAAGATGTAAATTCTAGGAGATGGTTTGTGCCAGACCGAGAGTCAAAAATAAAAAGTTAAATTAGTACCAGTCAGGCTCCAGGTAAAAGCCCTGCAACCATCCAGCCAATCAGCAGCCTCTCTTCCCTCTGTGACCTTTGACCTGTGGATGTTTGCTGACGGTGTGTTTCTGAGCTCACATCCATCTAAATGTGTCCAAACAGCTTCTCTTGGCTTCTTCTGCTGGTGAATATGAGCAGCTCGTCTGGCAGCAGCAGCAGTTTGGCCCAGGATGTGCACATCGGGTGGGGTTTGGTGGTGGAGGGGCTTCAGTGTGTGTGTGTGTGTGGGGGGGGGTATCTGGGAGAAGGTTTTCTTTGCGGCTGTAGCCTTGGGCGCCGGTCCTCGCTAACGAGCGCTGTGCATTCAAGAACTGACTTCACAACTCATCAAGGCTGCTGCTGACGCTGGAGTGGAAGTTAATTGTCCCTGTAACAGAGCCTCAGCAGCGGGCCGCGTGCTGCCAGACCCCCCCTCCACAAACCCCCCCTCCGTCCTGATAGTGGACCAATCTGGTCCAGCACGATGGAAACCAGACTTCCTGTTCAGGGCTGCAGATAAAGACCACGGCAGACCTTCAAAAAAGCACTTATCACCCTGAGACTTTGGCTTTTTGACCACAGCTTCAGTCTGCAAAGGCTGCTTTACTTAATCACAACTTATTCCAGTAGTTTTGTCTTTACGCTCTGTCACTTAAAACGATTACTCACTTATGACATAACTGTACGACTCTACATTAGGACCATGTTAGATTAAATAATGAGTGTGAGGAGGGTGGTACTATTTTGAGAAAAAAACTGTCAGAGTTTCTGGGCGAAAATCAAACATTTCAGGCAAAAAAACTTGGATAAAGTCAGAATAATGTGGTGAGTTTACAAGCAAACCTTACACATGTCTGCCATTATAAAGTCATAAATGTTTGACATAAGTCTTGGCCAAATAGTTCATGTTTGGTCTAAATAGAGTTAAAGCATGTAAAGGCTTTAAGGCTTGTCTGGCAGAGTGGATTTTGTGGGACAGAATCTGGCGTTTCCATCCCCTTCAAAGTATTATTGTTATTATAATACTTTAATGCATGACCTGGCCCAAAAAAAACCCCCTCATATTCTAACATTTTGTTGGACCACCTTTAGCTTTGATTATGGTATGTATTCACCATGACGCAGTTTCAGAAATCTTATGCAACGTCATAACATTTATTTCTGTAATTTTTCGGACTCTTAACTTGGCTGAATCTAGACCTGACCACCTGAATCGACCCCAGATCATAACACTGCCCCACAGGCTTGTACTGTAGGTGCTAGGCATGATGGGTAACCACTTCATCCACCTCTCTTCACTCTGGAACAGGGTCAGCTTGGACTCATCAGATCACATGACCCCTTTTCATTGAAACACAGTCAAATCTTGATGTTCTGTAACAAACTGGTGGTTGTTTAGAAAATGACAAACTCCTCACATCAGTTAAAGGGCTAAAGAACTAAAACATATTAATCACTTTATTAATGATCCAATGGAAGGATCTGAACTATTGGCCTGTGTAGTAGTGCATATGTGGTTTCTCAGTTTTGTTCTGTCAGCAAAATTAGCCAAACACCTCCAGTTTCTGTGTGGATCCACCAAAACTCCAGGAAAGTAAATGATGGGTCAAACTGCAGAAAATCCCCAGAACAAGACCAATGCAGCCATTAAAAGTTAATTATTATTTAGGACTATTCATTATCACTGGCCTTATGTGTCCACCTAAACACAAAAAACACACAACCAATACAAAATTAAATACTCCATGCAATGAAAACTCGACAAAGGCTCCAATATCAAATAAATGAGCTGACAATGTGATACAATATAATGTAAGATTTGTTTGTGAAAAACAGCTGCTTTTATTAAATAAAAGATAAATTGTAGGGGATGCATTGCTGAGGTTATATTTGCAAGGTTTTTTTTCAACTTCTTTCTGACACCTGAGACTTAATTTAGAAGATATCCTTTTTTTTCTTGGATATTTCTGTTATTGTAAATGTGTGACCTAAACATTGGCATTTTTCTTTTTTCTCTCCTAAACTTTTGCTTTTTTTCATGTAAATTTCCAACAAAATTTTAGAATTTAGTTTCCTCAACTTAACAGTAGTCACTTTTCCTTTGACCCTCAAATTGCGCGAATATAACTTGCACATAAAAATTTTGCCGAATAGAAAAAACACAATTTCGCCAAAACTTGTTTTTCAATGAAAAGTTTTTGCACTTGCAAGAGGTGGTTTTTTGGGTGTAGTGAAATTGGTATTTCACACAAAACTGCAATGGAAATACCTTTTTTTGCACAACTAGAGTCATGTGAACAAAAAAAAGCAGATGTTGACAACGAGAAAAGAAGAGTTTTAAAACAAACATAGCGCGGAATGTGTGGACACACCAGGAAACTGAATCATTCTTTTAATTTAGTACAGGATAGAGGGGTAATGAGCATTTTAGATTCAAAACAGATATTTATGTTTGTCACCATGTTTATGGAATGACTTCTCCTGACATCACACGATAATAAATACATTATATTTGTGATTTGATGGAAAAACCAACATTACACACTTCTGTTTTTTCAACATTTAGTAAATATTGGTAAAGTTTTGCACTTATGTCCAATGGAAAAGCGAGTAGTGTGGCTTTAACATCAAATTTTGAGTTTTTTTGTCAAATAATTACTCCTCTTTCTCCCACACGAAATAAATAAGTAGAGGAAAGAACTTACCTAAAGTGTCCCTAATATGTCATTGTATAAGAGCTGAGGTCTGGGTGACAGAACTAAAGCGTGTGACGGGTAAACAAACGAGCAGGCGGGGTCCACCTTAAACCTTTCCAGCTGACTGATGCAATGTACGTCAAGCATTGAACTACTTTTTCTCTCGCAGTCATAACTCTGTCAAATCTGAACTCACACACATTAAACACTGTAGACCTTGGCATCAATAAACACCCCGACACTAAAAGTCAAAGCCCGTTGTGAATAAATGCACATAAATCAGCTTAGAATAATGGAAAAAAGACACTCCTCGACCACAGAATGTTTTCAGTTTCCTTCAGACTCAAAGTATTTATCAGTAGATTCATCAGTAAATGAGCCGGTATGTCGAACATTCTCACTTTATGTGATGATAAAACTGAAGTAGGCTTTAAAAGAGTGATATTTAGCTTTTTTAAAATGGAATTATGCATTTTCAAACATTTCCCTGTGGTCTCCATAAAGTGTAAATGCTCTGCTTGGGTCTGAATTTTTCATTAATTCAACTCCGCAGGTCCATCTTCAACCCTGTTTCTGACTAAGGTGGTTTTGAGCACTGGCCCTTTAAATGCACATGAGCCTCCCAGGTTGTCGACTGTGTGCTCCGTCTGTTCAGCCAACAACTGAACACTTTAGGTAATCGTCTCGAAGTTCGGATATATTTTCAGTTTTTACTCCAACCGCTGCTGATAAACAATTATGTTGAACTCAGAGAAATATTTGTCAGAAGTCTGGACCTTATATGAGCAAATGTTGTGACGTAACTAGTTATAAAACATAACAAATTAAGCAGGACTTGTAACAGGTTGTAGAAATCCACTCAATTTTTGCCGGAATTAATCTAAAGACAGCTTTGCAGCACCTGGAGGGTTGAAATTCAAACTGTATGAACTATTAGGGTCCAAATACACAAATAAAAGAACCAAAGACTAAGAAAAGTGGGTTTAGAGAAATATGAGCCCTTTAATGAATGAATGATAAACTGGGTGTCCACAAAGTCTCTTTACAATTTAAAAAAAAACTTACTAGAAAAGCAATTGTTGAGGTAAGTTAATCAGATTTGTTCTATGTACTCAGTGGTTATCAGTGTTTTTATTCACATTTCAGGTGCCCTGTTGATGAAATAGGTTCTGTTCAATAAACCCTTAGATATCCTCTATGCAGAATTATCTTATTAAATATGTTGTTGCATGTCACTATTTTTATTTTATGCATTATGTCAGTAAATACAACTGTTAAAGGAGGATTTTTTGGGGTTTTTGTTTTTCAGGATTCGCTGAAGAACAGGATTTCAACTCCGTATGTGGACATCTGGATAAACCTACTAAGGTTAGTTAAACTGTCTTTAAATATTCTTTATAAATAAAATGTTGGATTAACTCACACTTTTAAAAACCCAACTGCACTATGCACAAACATATGGATGGGAATATGGAAATACAGACTGATTGACTCTGAAAACTGGACTCTGTTACCGCAAGTGTCAAAAAGGAGAGAAAGTTGGCTGATGTTTGGAAAAAATCTTGGGGTTTTCCAAAGATGCATTTTACCCCGAAATGTAGATAATGTCTTTGGACAAGCAGACGTAAAGCCACCTGCAGCATTGTGTTATTTTAGTTCAACAGCACCATGGTTTTGTCATCATAGATTTGGACGTTTTATTCACCCTGCAGATCTAATTTTGTTTGATTACAAACTTTTTCACTTTATTTCTACATTTTAATATTGTTCCTTTACTTTGTCTGTTTTGTTTGTTGTTTAACAGGTTTATTCCAGATCTAAGGAGATAAAACTAAAAGACAAAGTATGTGGACAACAAACCAACAAAGGTCAGTAATTATCTTTCACCTCTTTAAACTTACTCAAGAAGCAGCACCATCATCTTTAGTATTATTTTTATTTAGTCGCTACAATTACCTATTTTATTATCTGCCAAAAAAAAAGAATAGTTGAAACTTTCCAAAAATGGTCGTGTCAATCTGATCATACAGACCAGGAAACATGATATACTGTAGGTGAAGACATAAAAAGTTAGAGGAAGGCAAAACTGTGCGTAAACCAGCTGTATTTTTTTCAGTTTTATTCCACCTTTCTTTACATTAAGGTCGATGTGTTTGCGTCCCTGAACGTCCACATCCGATACATAAACGTCGATTCTTAACCGAAGGAAACTGCCAACTTCTGCTTCAACAAACAGACAGAACAAAACCATGTTCAAGCCAAATGTAATCTTTATTAGACTGTTTCTGTACAAAAAGCACTGGATCACAGGAAAAAAAAAACAAAAAACATGCATCTATTTACAGCATGGCCAGAGACAGAAAAAGAAAAACCTCGGGGGTGTCGCCCCGCTCGTATTGTAAAGACATTAATTAAACATTGTGCTTTGATATACTTTGATGATATATTTCATATTTCACAAAGATGCAGTACCTCTGCCTTCTTTCACATTGAAGTAAAACATCGAAAAATGGAAATCTGCAGTTTTTAAAACCTCGGACGGTGAAAAGCAAACGCTCTACAACTGACAACGAAACTAAGATGGAAGCAAGCAGTCAGAAAGGCGGAGAAGACGCTTCGTACGAGTGTGACTGTTCGTTGCTCTGCTGGCGGTTTCATTTAATAATGGCTTTTCGCAAAAACAAACCGACATGGCGACGTTGAAGGTTCCCGTCAGTCCTGCTGGGTTTGCATAAAGTCTAAAGTTCATCTATTTCCTGCACTCAGTTTTACCTCAAAAGAAACTCTGAATCATTTTACCTTTAAACAGGCATTAAAGGTGCCATACAAATTAAACAATTGTAGTATTTGTTGAAAAAGTATCATATTTTGGTTCAAAATGTCAAATTCTCAGCATGTAATTGAGTTGAAATATTTTTCTTTTATCAACAGAAAAATTCAGTTATACTTAACTATAACAAATAAATTTTTGCAAAATAAGTTTCAGTAGGTTTTCCCCAACTACTGTCTTATTATGTAAATGTCTGTTTTTAGAAATAGATATTTCATATGATTTGCATTTGAATCTCAGGACAGTTTTACATTAATTTGGAAAAATGTAATTGCTAAATATTAGTGCAATAAGTGTGTTTTTAGTGAAAATGTAAGATCTTTTCAAAATTCTTTTTAAAATACTAAATGTTGTCACTGAGAGACCATTGTTTTTTTGGCGGTTGTAGTAATTCCTGCGATGTGGTGGGGGCGCCATAACTCATTTTTCCTCAACTCGCCAAAATGCTTTGCAAAACATACCTTAATTGACAACTTCATAAGTCAGATGTTTTTCTGTAATTGAATAGGACCAACTTCATAAATATATATTTCATGTTGTCAACCTAAAATATCAAATTAGATCAGTTTTCTTCTAAATTAAGTAGCTTCTTCTAATTCAACAGATTCCTGTTTTTTAGGGAAGAAAAAAAATCATGTTTTGCTACATATTGTTTGTGTTTTTGTTGCTGCTGTTGTAATCCTGGTGGAGGCGCCGTACTGTAAAGTAGTTCATCATAAATCCACAGGCTTCGTTAACCGCTGACAGAGCTTTTCGGTTCAGTGCTGCTAATGAACATTTGACAAACCTGAGGGACAACCGCTAGGTGCTGAAAGTAAAAACGCTCGCAGTTTGACTGGAGACGAAACAAAAAACCAAACATCGCTGCAGAACTCAAAGGTCACAGCTTTGGATCAAAATGGAAAGACTCAGTGTTGTAGTGGTCGATCGTAAGGCATCAGACTCGACTCTGAAGTTTCCACGGCAGCGCGGAAGATGAGCTGGCGTCGCAGAACGGGAACACGGTTGCATAAGAAAACGATCCAGATTGTGTGTAACGACGAAACAGCACCATCAACAACACCGACATCGATGGAAGATTCCCTGGAGATCAGTGAACGTTCAGAAGTGGTTGGAAAATCCGCTGCCTGTTTTTAACCGTGCACTCATTCTCACCAAAAAACACAAAGATTAGGAGTATTAAGATGGATAAAATATCGTCTTCTAAACACCGAAACCGAGACGGACTGGACGCTCGGCCCAAAAGGAAGAGTGGTGGAATATTATGGCGCTTCAAAGCTTTTCAAATATAAAAAAAAATTCACATGACAAGGATTTTTGCCATTTCAGAACGGCGAAAATAAAACTGAAAACCATTGGTGCATATTGTTCTAGCTTTAGTCTTTTTTTAAACAACTTTTAGCTTTTTTTCTTTTTTTGCTAAGATGCATTGCTCTTATTAAGTGCCCCAACAAAAATAGTGCATTAAGAAATAACCATGATTATACATTTCACAATAATACACAAAGGACAAGAAGAACCAGGGGAAACACAAATGATGCTGTTTACAAAAAGTTAAATATCGTATCGGAAAAGCATTTTTATACAAAAGTGATGAAAGCGTTTTAACGTCCTGCTTTTAAAAACAGGGTGACCATGTCATGACTTTTTTTGTTTTTACAAAAGGGTTAATTCCTCTCACTTGTTCACTCTTTTTACAATATCTAAAAGGTATTAAGACATCAAATGTGTTTACATATATATTTGAGACTATCATTCAGGCCTAAATCACAAAAGGAATTCCCCCGAAACATACTTTATAAATACATATAAAATAAGCACAATCAGAAGAATAACAAGAGATCTGGTACCTAAATGTGATTAAAACGCTGCAAGCTTTTTCTGGTTAAAATCTACCACTCGACACCCGCAAAACAGAACTATTGGACTGGATTTAAAAATGAGAGATGTCTGAAAATAAGAAAAAAAAAACAAAAACAAAACATTGGGCTGCCTTGACTTTACTCCGACAAACCTCGTCTTTGTCCCCTTCCTCTTCTCAGCTTTAATTCTTTAGCTTAGAAAATTACATTTTCCTTCTTTAGGATATGAGACACAAACATTTAAAAGCTATGGTACACAAAGAAAAACGCTAAAGGTCGCCTTATTTTCAGTCATCTTTAAGGAAGTCTGGTCCTCTCAGGGATTTGATTGAAAAGTCGTTAAATCTGCAAACCGTCTGACGGCTTGTGCAGATTTCAAAAGAAAAGAAGAAAACAAACATTAAAGAGTTAGATTTTTCCTGGTTTGTGGACTCGGTCCGCCTCAGGTTCAGTGTCCACCGAGAGCTCTTGTTCAACAACAACATTTTGAGTTTAGTCGATATATTTATGAGTCGACTCATTTTCAGCTTTTAGTCAGAATAGTTAAAAATAACAGCTGTTTGACTAAAGGACCATTCTGCTGCTTTGCATATTTTAGTTCATGTTCTACAAAACCATACATTAACGTTACAGTGCTAATGTTCCACCAACCAGCAGAAGCATGGGTCAATCAGCCTGGATCTTCAGATGTCGAATTTATTTTAAGTTATTTTATCCCGACTAAAATATTTAGTTTAAAGAAGCTGCTTTTGTATTGACATAAAAATTGATTTGGACTTTGGAATCCCCCCCCCCATGAACCAAAGTTTTTTTTTTTTTAATGTTGTCGACATTTGGTCTGTTAGCTTTGCTTTCATACTCATTTTAATCCCAACTAAAACATGGTTTTCTTTTAGTCTTCGTCTACATGTGCTGCATCTCCCTGTTCATGACATGATCGTGATGAATCTGACACGTTACATTGTTAATTGGCTTGTGTAACTTCCTGTATTTCATCTGAACCATCCAAAACATGTTTGTACACCAGAAATGCCATAGTTCAGTTTGATCAGGACTGAGACGGACTGGACATTTATTTCAGATCACACTGAAAAGTGCTGTTAAAACTCCCTAAATCATTAATCACGTAACTGGAAATTAATCTGCAGTGATGTACAATTTTGATAAATAATTTTCTTTTTAAAGAAAAAGTCCAAACCTTGCAGACTTTCAGACAAAAATCAGATTAATTAAAATGTTAAAAGTGTAACAGGTTTATTTTCTTGTAGTAAATGAACTGAATGTGAAAATACTGACTGGTCCTTTGAGTGAAGTCGCCGTGATGATGAGCTCTCAGTGGACACACCTCCTTCTGACTCACAGTGGTTCAAACTGATCAGACACCTGACCCCTCCCCCCCAGCCATCATGACCTTTGACCTCCCCTGAATGTGCAGCTGTCAACAAAAACAAACAGGTTTCAAACTTTCTTATCTCCTTGTGCAGTGATGCATTCTGGGTCAGACAGCGGTGCTGGTCGGTCTGTGGCGTGATGGGATGGATTCTTCGCTGCTGCCGTTGTGGCATTTCAGGTGGGCGGGGCCTTCAGGTGGAGGAGGGGCGGCGTCTGATGCTCCTAGCTGAGAGTCCGCCTCACATCGGCGGGACGATGAGACCCGCCATGGCTGAAAGACGACAGCAGAGGTCAAAGGTCAGCAGGTCAAATTGTTATAAATATTTTGTCATAATAGGTACAATAGTTTTTTACCTAACTTTGAGAAAACTCTGAGGTTTTTATTTTGTCATATTTAAACACATTCATGGTTGAGGAAACAAGTCGAACAAACGTGCAAGTTTGTCAGATTATCAGCTACATTTCACTGAGCAGTGGCGACATTTTACTTGGACACTAAAAATCCAGAGACCTTTAATTTACTCCGGTATCAGAACAGCTGATCCTCCACTTGAAAATCTATTCATGTTGTCAAACCTTAAACTTGCTTAAAACAAGTGATAATGAACTTTTTTCTATTATACTCACGATTTATCTTATTAATCAGGTCCTCCATTTTTAGGCGTCAACGAATTTATGAAAATTATAAGAACTGCTCAAATTGCCCACATGCAAATACTGACATGTCTGAACGTATCCCTGCAACTTAAATAATATCCTGGAAAAACACCAGGGACAGACCAGTCATGATCTCCCACCTTTATCTTCTGAAAGACAAACCCTCCACACCTGATTAAAGCATGATTTCATCAGTCAGTCACTTCTTAGTATTTGGGCCGAGTTTCTTTATGATAAAGACTGTAGGAATACCAACATAAATACCACTATGTGCAAGTTACTGTCCATTTATGTACATTGCTCTTACAGAAGAGTAAAATACAAAGCATAACAAAAACAAGTCTATTACTTAAACGAAACTTCAGGTTCTTTAATGCTTTCATTAAAATATCTTAAATTTAGTTTACTTACTGAACAATGTTAACATTCTCATTATTAAATGTAAACATTTAAGAAATTATGTAATTATTTGAACAAGTTGGTCTTAAATAAGAGGAAAAAAACATTAAGATGAAGGCAATTGTAGAATTAAGCAAATGAAAGCTATAACTTTAATATATAGTATTTGTTAATCAATTCAGTTTGTTGTTTATTCCTTTGTTTTCTCCTCTTTATGATAAAATACGCTTAGAATACCATTATAAACACTTGTGTTTAAGTTACTTTACATTTGTTTTACATTCTTACAAGACAATATTAAGAAAATCTTATACCACTTAAACATATTTTCACCTGCATTCAAGAGAAGCATCACAATCATATGAAAGTTATAACTTACACTTTATGAAATCAAAATTTACTTTATTTTATCCAAAGAAGAAATAATTTGAGTGGTTAATATGAGGAAAAAGTACATGTTAAGATGAAACTACAGTCGAGTTAAACAGATTAGAAGCTGATACTTTAAACTTTTAGAATAAACCTCCCAAAAAGTGCCAGAAGTTATGGATCAACTTTGACCTTTGAACATGTAAAAATGGAAAACATAAATACGTGTTTGTCTTTACAGTGAGGCTGGACGTCTGCCCGTCTGTCCGTCCATCTGTCCAGATGGGACGTGGACTTGGACGGGGGGTGTTG
>JAPQRP010000002.1:3090132-3106255 GCA_037367295.1 Apogon hyalosoma
AATCAGATTTTCCAGATCTATTGTCTATAAATCAGCTCTTATAGCTCACTGAAAAGTTCCTCTTTAGGTGATTCTGTCTGATTTTCAGTGTGATGAGATATTTGGACTAGAAATGAGAAAAATGCACTTAGTAAGACTTGATTTTTGCAGTGTGGAACCAGAACTAAAAAGACTAAATTTAACACGACTTATTGTTCATATCTTTGGTGTAATTTTTTTACTTCACAGATTCATCTCAGGGGCCGGATTAGACCCTTTGGTGGTCCAGTTTTGGCCCACGGGCCATATGTTTGTCACACAATGAACATGACGTCCACGTGTATCTGTCGATTAGATCCATGTGGCGTTAAACATCTGTACTTTTATGTCACGGTGGATTTGCTCAGACATTCACGACACCTCAACTCCTTTCATTTCATCTCACTCGCATATAAACCTTCATCTGTCGGTTCACGTCTCGTACTTAAAGTGTTTTCCAAACTGATAAACAGCCGTGTCTCTGCTCATAGATCTCAGCGTGGCGGTTCAGCTACTCACTTGCGTAAGCAGAGTTGGCGGTGGAGCCGTTGAGGAAGCTGGGGGATCCGGGCACGCCCAGGTTGGTCATCCCTGCGCCGTATCCGTTCATGGTGGATGTGATGGTGTTGTAGTTGGACTGCTGGGGCGTGGAGCTGGGCACGTAGCCGCGAGGGGACACGCTGTTGGAGTTACGGGAATAACCTGCGACAAGGAAAAACAACAAACCCATAATGTGACTTTAAATAATAGATTCAGCACCTTTAACATTTGGTCCAGAGTCATATTTAATCAAGGTCAAATGTATGTGTATAGCACATTTAAAAGAATGCAAAGTGCTGTACAAAAGTGTAGCTAACAATACAAGATATGATAAAACGAGTAAAAATAAGAATAAATATAAGATACACAATAGAATAAATAGCATTTAAAACTAAAAAAAGTCATTCTCTGTTATTGTTTGTGTTGTTATGTTATTTTGTTTTATTTTATGCTCAGTTTTTGTTCTAGTTATTATTATAATTATCTCTGTGGTTATTGATATTTTCTTGTGAGGGTCTTTGCCACCTTCTTTTTTCTTTCCTTTACCCCTTGGCAAAGCAAATTTATTCAGCGCAGTGAGGCAGCCAGACCATCATTCTGCTGTTATGATGCTGGACAAAACAGGTAAAAAATTAAAAATACAAAAAGTCACACATGCTCTCGTCCAGGTTAGAAGTTGTGCAACTCTAATGAACTATTTTATTTATAGTGATTTTTAGTTGAAGATCTTAAGGTTAAAAAAAAAATCTCCACTTCATATCATAAAACTGCAGTTGCACAGACGATATTTGTTTTATTTTTCCATGTTAAACCAAGTCAGTGTGAATTTGACATATCAAAGTCATACAACAACACAGGCAGCAGAATTTTAGTCAGACAAGTCTTTTGTTGGAGTAGCGCCTCAGGGCTTCAGTTCGCAGTAGTTAAGGAGTGAATGACAGCTGGAAAAAGTGGTTAAACGACGCTAAATATAGCATCCCCTTAAACTGATATTGACTTTTTTTGGTGGTGGAGTGGTTCCATAGCCACATCTGTGTCCACACTTCATTAGAGCAGATTTAAACCTGCTGCTGTTTGTAGCAGGTAAAATTTCACTGGGTTGTTTGTCTAGTTCTAGATATTTCTTGGCAGTGACAGGGTTTTTACCAAATAATGTCAGAAAATAAGGTATTTTGGTCAAATGTGTACATGAGGAAGTGAGCTATGGTATTAAAAAGGACTACATTCCTAGAAAATAAAAGTGCTTATTACTGTTCTGTGACGTAGATTACATCCAGTAATCCAGAAACAAGGGCTCAGATGAAACCCCTCAGACCTCATATGGTTCTATGTTGGTTTTTTTTAATCATCCCCATCATTAGGACGTTCCACACAGTGATTTTTGGTATGTAAAGTACATTTAGAACGAAATACTTTTGCATGAATACAGGACATTAACTTGTAATAGAATCTGCACTTTAACTTGGTTACAGTTGCGGAAAAAATTATTAGATTAAATATTAGACCACCCCTTGTTTTCTTCAATTTGTTCATTTTCCTGCCTGGTCCAACTAAAGGTCCATGTGTTTAGACAAATATAATGAAACCAACAAAAATAGCTCATAGTAGTTGAATTTCAGAGCTGATATCTATCCATTTTCCAAGTTTTCTTGATAATAACCCAAATCACTTCAGTTCTTCCATTAATATCTATGTCATTGTTCTGACAAAAACAGTGCTTTGATTCATTCCATGTTTTCTTTTCTGTCTGTTTTAGTCACATGATCCACACAGGAGTTAGGACTGGATTGCATAAACATTGTTTTTAATGACTTTGGATGGTCTAATGATTTTTTCCACAACTATGTGTAATTCGATTTGCACTTTAAAAAACAAATAACTGGTGCGTGGTCACAATGTACACATCTGGAAAAAGTTTAGAAATGTTATTTATTTTTTATTTTCTGTAGATAACTAGTTAACTATTTACCAAATTGTGAGGAGAATGAAAAATGATAAAAGTTTTTGTCGCATAAATAAAGACATTTAAAAAGAGCTGCTGCTTTAAAAGCTACATAGGGTCAGTGTAACAAACTGTAGATTCAGCTTTTCCGTCACTATTGTTTTGTTTTTCCATGTAACGTAGTGTCATGTTGATTAGTTTTTGAATTAATTTCCTTAGAGACTGAAACTAACTTTAATAAATCCCATAGTTGTTCTTCCTCCACTGAAGCGGACTCGTCTAAACCTCAACCTCAGCTGAGATGTTCCTGATCTGTCGCTGGAGGTGACTTCAGTCCTTCATCTCTAACCTCTCTGCTCTGCTGCACCCGCCTCCACCTCCACCTGCTAACAACCCCCCACCCCCCTGCTCCAGTTTATTGACCCTTATCCAAGATGCACTGAATACCAATGTTTCCTGCAGCGCTCAGCGAGACCTTTAACCCCTCGAGTCCCCACCGACTCACTGAGCAGAGTCGACGGTACAGAGTAGCACGTTACATTATAGCCCCCCCCATCCCATCCCCACCCCGTTCTTGCTCTCTCCCCCACTTCCTGGTTCGGGCCAACGCAATTCCCAGCTGGAGGTAGTGATGGAGCGCTGCCCGGGCCGAGGGCGAGGAGGCGGCGATGGGAAACACATGTCGCACCGAGCGAACAGAGCAGGGAGCGGCACAAACTAAATGTTCTGATTGTTCTTATTAAAAAACACTTTTCTTATTTTATTTGTTTTGGTGTTTCCCCTTCTCTCCCCGCTCGTCCACAGCAGCGTGGGAAGAACATCCTCCGACCTCACACTAAACGCTGAACTGGAAACATGTGTTCGCTGCTGATTATCAGGCTGACGGACGGTTCGGTTCCACTGAGCGAAAACAGTCAAACAGAAGAATTCGACCTGTCACTGTGACGTTCCTGCTCTTTAATTCCTGGAAAGACCAGTGTTTTCGGCTCACGTAAAACCATTCGCAGGTGTTTGTGTGTGTGTGTCGTCATCAGGCTGAAACACGTCCCCGTTAACTGGAAACAGCTCTTCATCACTTAGTTCTCTTAATTGCTTTTTCCAGTACTTCTAGGCCTAGAAAGCTGTGATCTTGTATTAATTTCACTTTAATCTATTTCTTGGTCATTCTAACAAACCGGCGCTGTATTTGTTTACATGCATATAAGAAATTAACTATAAAACCCTCTTCTATGAGGCTGATCTATGTTCCTCAACATTGATATCATGCACTAAAACCAAGGAAATATCACAAACTTGGTGAGAAAAAACATTTGCTAACTTAAATAACAAGACAGTTTAAAGAAAAAAAAGATAACTGATACTCTATTGTGTTTCATAACTTATAAACTCATATATCTGTACTTTGTGTCCCTTTGTTTCATATATAAGCCAAGTATTTTGAGTAGATATGAAGTCTTAGTCCACACTTGTCATAACGGTGGTGAAAAATGGGAGAAAGTTTCCCATTTGGGATTAAGTGGAACATTATTAACATGGAATCAAATAACAAAGAACAAAAATATATAGAAAGACTCCAACTGACATTGAAACTAATGTAAACTAAACAAACCTGCTCTTGAAATCTAATTCACACTAATGTCAAACTAAAATATAACTTGTATAAATCAAAACTGTCCTTCTTAATTTCTCGTGTTGCATCTGCACAAAACATCTGAGAACAGCAAAAGTCCCTGGTAACATTTGCATTGACCTCCAGGCGACATCTGTAAAGAACATATTCTAATATCTGTGTTTTCTTTCTGCTTGTTTCCGGAGCTTTCTGCTGTATGACATGGCCTTTTTCAACATCAGCTCATCAGATGTTAACATTAAAAACATGATTTGAAGGAATAAATGCAACATGTGCACATACCGACCCGTTATCTTGTTTTACATATGCATACTTGTATTATATTTAACCCTTAACGACCTAGAACTAGTTTTGCGTCGTCTTTCAAATGAATATTTCTTTACATTTAGTTTTTCCCAAGTGATTTATCACCAGTAATTACAATGTTACCCTCTGCATTTTGCATTTTTCAGTGAAACGACAGACTGGGTAGATGTTCATTAAAACTGAGTAACTTCACAGTATCACAGAAAACAAGAAAAAGTGACTTTAGCAATATATCAAGCATCTCCATCCACTGTCATTTATCAAACTACATCTGTTTTACTGGTGAATCAATGTCGTAGAAGATGACAGTGTTTCCACGGTAACTACAGAGCCTCTGAACGTCCAAATGGGTCATATCTGATGACCATGAAAAGATGAAGAACTGTTTTTACACCAATTATTGACATGGATTGATAGGATTAGTGGATCAGGAGTTATGAAACATTTTAGATCAGTCGGTGCTTTTGGTCACCGGTGGATGTTCAGGTCTTTGAGGGTCAGAGGTGGAATCTAATTCTACGCTGTATTTTTACTGTAAACCATCTAAATACTTCTTCCTCCTCCAAGTTGAATCTATTTTTCTCCACCTCCGTACTAAAAGATGACACCTGAGTAACTTCCTTCACTTTCAAAAACAAAAACAAAAAAAAAAAAAAGCCTAGAAATACAAAAAAAAGCTCCACAAAAGACAGTATGGGGACTCTTAATTCAGATTTAACTGCCGCTAATGTCGAATAAAGAGACATTTAGGTCATTGTCCCTGCTGCTAATGCCACTGCCTGTAAGAAGTCGGGCTCAGATCTCGTTACATACAGTATCTAAGACTTTTCAGATGTTGGAGTCTGACATCCAGCCCCCTCTCCTCCTCCGTCAGCTGTCAGAGCGAAGCAGACAAACTCCAGAGGAGAGGCTCCATCATCCTGCAGGGGGACGACATGACGCTGAGCAGGCCGGGCTCTGAATTACCGCCGTAAATTAGCCGCCTCGTCCGTCTGATAAGGCCTGGGCTCGGGAGCCGCTGTTTTTATTAATGTTTTAATCACGGCAGATAATTGCGAGGGGCACAAAGAGCTGTTTCATACTTCATAACAGCGGGGAGGACGGCGGTCACATCCTCGGCGTAATGTTCCGACCGGAGAGCGCCGCGCACATAAACTACCGGCTTATGAATTCTGCAGCTCTGTTTCCCATGACCTCATAGATTCCTGTAAGGTGTGTGCTGTGCGGGCCGATGGGAAAAGCAGCCGGTGGTTTTGGAGGGAATAGGTGAGGAGGGAGGAAAAGCAGCTCTATCTGCTTCCTGTCGAACCTGTCTGAGGCACATTTCACCGAGCGTCTGTGACATAAACAGAAACAGGAGGCTTTCGAGTAACTCTGACCTTATCAGAACATCCTCATCACAAATGTACTGGACCTGTGTGACTCCTGTTCTCCTCTGTCGTCCAGAAACCAGTAAAGCCACCATCCTGCTGCCGCTGCTGTACTCACTATCAGGGTTTTACCACCGACATAAGAAGAAACTGAAACACTGCTCAGATTCAAAGTACTGTGACGTAGAACCGCTAATGTTTGCAGCAGTTTGATGGTCAGATACATAGATTCTGTATGTAACGAGATCTGAGCCGGACTCAGTCTCCTTCTTACAGGCAGTGGCATTAGCAGCAGGAACATTGGCCTAAATGTCTCTTTATTCGACATTAGCGGCAGTTAAATCTGGATTAAGAGTCCCTGTACTGTCTTTTCTGGAGCTTTTTATTGTATTTCTAGACTTTCTTTAGTGAAGGAAGTTACTCAGGTGTCATCTTTAAGTAAGGAGGTGGAGAAAAACAGATTCAACTTAGAGGAGGAGGAGGTATTCAGATGGTTTACAGTACTGCAGTAAAAGTACAGAGTAGAATTAGACCTTTACACCTCTGACCCTCAAAGTCCTAAACTTCCACCGGTGACCAAAAGTATCTGCTAACCTAAAATGTCTAATAACTCCTGATCCACTAATCCTATCAATCCATGTAAATAATTGGTGTAAATACAGTTCTTCATCTGTTCATGGTCATCAGATTTGACCCATTTGAACGTTCAGAGGCTCCGTAGTTACCGTGGAAACACCGTCACGTTCTACAACATTGATTCACCAGTAAAACCATGGAGTTGGATCAATGACAGTGGATGGACACACTGGGTTTAGGTTCAGTTAATGATAGATTTTACTTATTTTAGAAAAGTACATGATTTTCACTAAGAAATACAAAATTCAGAGAAAAATGTATTTTTCCTCAGTTTTGTCTGTTGTGATATAATCATCTTTGAATTTACGCTGAGCTTTCATTTCTGATCCTTGAGGAGGCAAACCCAGTCTAACCTTTACACCTGTATGGACACACCTGACTGAGCAGCAGAACCAGAACTGAACAGAACCAGAGAAACAAAGGTTGTGCAGCTGAGGTTCAGGAGATCTGAGATGAACCGCAGAAGAAGACGACTGATCTAACAAGAATCATCACCTTCATCAACATCAAACCTCGGAGAGGAGGAAAAAAAGAAGAAAAACAACAACAAAACGCAGAAATGACGAGTCAGGAGATAAAACTACCCTGAAGCAGAAAACAATAATGCTGTGGTAAGGAAGTGTGTGTGTGTGTGTGTGTGTGTGTGTTGAACTTTATGACAAACACCTTTAATTTTGTGAAGCTGAGATCAACACTTTCAAAACTGCAGACGGTTTGTTTTTGTGGTTCTGTTCCTCAGAGACGCCGTTAAACAGCATGCAAGTCTGCTACAGGGTTTCGACTGGACTCTGCTGGACTCTACTGGACTCTGCTGGATTCTACTGGACTCTGCTGGACTCTACTGGATTCTACTGGCTTGTAACAAAATGTACAGCTCTCACCTGAACTTTCCCGAGTGCTACTGCTGTTTACAAGACTCTATTGACCTTCGAGAACTAGCTTGAGGTCCACTGGACTCTACTAAGATTCTAACGGACTCTAAGGGCCTCTGTCAGATTAAAGATCCTAGTGGACTTTAAAGGTAATCTTCTGGTCACTGTAAGACCCTTTTGGACTGTAAACATCTCTTCTGAATGCTTTAAGACTCTAATGGACTCTACTGGACTTCAAGGAGCTCCTCGGGACACTGTAAGTCTGTACTGGACTCTATTAAGATTCTTCTAGACTCTGCTGGACTCAGTGGACTTTAAAGAAGGTCTCTGGGAGCTGTTAGACTCTACTGGATTTTAACGAACAGGTCTGAATGCTCTAAGACTCACAGACTTCACTGCACTCTATCAGGACTCTTCTAGAGTCTTTTGGACTCAACTGGACTTTAAGGAACTCCTCTGAACACCGTGAGGATCTTTAATCTCTGGTACAGTCCCTTAAAGTCCAGTAGAATCTCAGTAGAGTCCACTTCTTTAAAGTCCAGAATATACTGGACTTAAAAGAACTCTTCTGAATACTGTAAGACTCTACTGAACTTTAAAGAACACTCAGAAACATGTGAAACTCTACTAGACTCTATTTAGACTCTACTGGACTTAATGAACTCCTCTGACCACTATAAGTCTCTACTGGACTCTGTCAAGACTCTTCTAGATTCTATCCGACTCTACTGGACTTTATAGAACTCTCATGAACATCTAAAACTCTACTGGACTCTTTTTAGACTCTTCTAGACTCTACTGGACTTTAAGGAACTCCTTTGAACACTGTAAGACTCTACCGTCCTCAGACCCTCTGTGCCTGCTCAGTGTGTGGCCTCAAAGGATTGTGGGTAGTGCAGTTCTCACCCTGGTCGGCCTGCGAGGCCTCAGAGATGTTGACGGCGAGCTGGCTGCTGAACGAGTTCACTCCCATCATGCCCGAGTGCGCGGCGGAGCCGGTGAGCGAGGGCAGCTGGTTGTGGCTGCGAGGGACACTGTAGAGGGCCTCGGTGAGGTCGGCCGCCCGCTTCAGGATGATCTCCTGCGCAGAGACCGGGTCCAGACCGGGTTATCTCATAAAGGAAGACTAAGTAAACCTACACTGATCAATGCAACACAAACTGAAGGGTCAGCCTGGGTTTAGTTTTATAAGGGTCACGATAAACAGCGACAAAATGTCTTTAATAAACACTGGTTTTGATTGAATCCCATCTGATTTCATTCTTATATTTTACCTTTTTCTTCTTCTTTAAATCAAGATTTTCCTAATAATACCTGAAAAACCCAAACCCTAACATTAAATTCAGTTGCTTTCAATTGAAAATAAAATGACATTTGCATTTGTGAAACTAACTGAAACACTTCAAAGTAAATGAACACTTCTAAGCTTTAATAACAAATCCAGACAGGAAGGCACTAATGAGAGACGCTTTCCTGTTGTATTCTGGGAAATGTAGTATCTGGGGTTTTGGCTCAATAATAAGGACTTGGGTCAGAATATGTTGACCTGTGACTCACCTGGTTGTTGTGTGGCATCCCATACAGAGCCTCGACCAGGTCGGCTGCCCGCTTCAACAGAACCTCCTGAGAAACAAGAACACGGAACCAGTTAGAACCAGAGAGAAGAGAACCAGGTATGTCTCTAAAGCGTCTACACGTCACTAGGAACCGAACTGGAATCATTGTAATACTTGAATATTTGTATTGAAACTCTGAACAGTGTAATATTACAAAAATGGATGCATGTGTTTGAATCTTAGTTCTGATCAATGTTCAAAGTTCAGTTTCCACAAATGAAACTCAGTTTAGTGAGACTTTCATCCATTCATTGATGAAGAGCCATCAGATGCAGAATGTTTAACATGTTCTGTAACATTAAGGGAAGCACCTGAACTTACATCAAACAAAACAAAAATCGTCTTTCACCACACAAGCACGACATTCAAATCACACCATATAATATCAAATGATGTGATTCAGTGCAATTATCAAAGTTCAATAATTCACATTCCTATTAAATGATATTTGACGTTTCAGTTTTTATTATCACATATTTCCGCTCATACTTCTCTCCATTCATTGTCACCTGGTGGAATAATCGGACTTTAGTGCTTTTTAAATGAGGTTTGGGCAGTTTCATGTCTCCATTCAACAGGAAAAGATTGAAACTCTGGGACGTCTCTGAGCTGTCAGTGGACCACCTGTGCTCTTAATGGTAAAAATAATAGTTTGTCTAAGAATAATCACTTTTATAACAACTTTAGACATGGCAGAGCCTGAAAATGATTATATAAAACCCGTTACAAGCGCAGACTGTGGTTTTATTCACCGTAACTGAACTGGAGCTAAACTAGACCCACATCCAGGAACAGAAATACACAGATAACATGTGACATGACCTGTAGGAAGTAATGGGTGAGTGTGAGAAAGTTCAGAACTAAAACAAAAACAAGCCTGAGTTGAATCCAAACCAAAAAGAAAAAAATCTGAAACTGTTGAAATTCTATGAACAAAGTGAGTGAACTGAGGACACAAACCATCACCTCTCAACAAAGAAAAAAAGAACTAGATGGAAAAGCATTTACACCGTCCCCTCTTTTCACCCCGGAGCTATTTTTCCCATCAGCCCACAGGAGAGGAAGTGTCCAATCTGAGCACTGGCAGCTCAGTGGGTCGCCACGGCGATGACTTTTAATAACAATAACAACAAGAGGTCTGATAAATAGATGAACACACAGTGGAGGATCAGACGGAGGAGGTCAGGAAGGAAAGAGGAAGAACGAAGGAAAAGGGGAAAGACAAGGGGATAGGAAGGAAGGAAACATAGGAAGAATAGGTGGAGAGATGAAGGGAAGAAAAAGGAAAGTAAAGAAAAAAGATTAAAAATGGAGGAAAGAAGGAAAGACAAGAAAAAAGAAGGAAACAGAGGAAGCACAAAGAAAAGGGAAAGAGGAATGAAAGAACAGGGTGGAAAAGAAAGGAGGAACTTTATAAGAGAGAAGGAGGAAAGGTATGGAAGGAGGAAAATAGAAAAAGAAAAAGATCATAAGGAACAAAAGCAAATAAGATGCAAACATTAAGAAGGAAAGGAAAAGAAAAAAAGTTGGAAGGAAAGAAAGGAAGGACAGAAGAAACAGAAAAGGCAAGAAGTTAAAAAAGAAAATAAAAGGAAAGAAAAAAGGGGAAGTTGAAGGAAGGAAGGAACAAAAGGAAGGGAAAAAAGGAACAAATCCTTCATTTTCTGTGAAGGTTATGGAAACAATGAGGAAACACATGGAAATGATAAAAGGAAAGAAAAAAAGGAGGGATCATTAGGAAAATGAAAAGGAAGTAATAAATCACAGAACAGAAGTTAGAGAAGGAAAAGAGGAAAGAGAAAGGAAGTAAAAGGGAAAAAAATAAGGAAAGGGAAGAGGAAGGACATGGAAAGATGAAGGAAAGGAGAGAATGAAGGAAAGAAAAAAGGAAAAAGAAGGGAAGGAAGAGGAATAGGTGGAAGGAAGTAACTGAGAAGCAAATGAAAATAAAAAGAACTGAAAGGAAAGAAGATGAAAAAGGGGGGAAGAGGAAAGGAAGGAAGGAAAGGTAAAGAGAGGAGGAAGGATGGAAAAGCCCTGAATGAGAGTGAGGCTGTGTAGGATGATCAGCTGATGAGCAGACAACAAACAGGAGGAGGAAGAGGAGGAGGTGTGGAGTCCCAGAGGAGCAGCAGTGGGGAGGTGGAGGCCTCTGCTGGAGCTCCCAGGGGTATTACAGCAGCGAGGAGGGCGAGAGACACCCATGTACGCAGCAGAGAGAGAGAGGGAGGGTAGGGTCTGGACTCCAGTCAAACACAGTCTAAACATGTTCATTTATGGGATTATTAGTCTGTTTATGTGCCAGTTATAAAGGCCTGAGTTAATAAATAAACAGATTAATAAAACGCATCTGAAAATGAATAATAAACCTGACTTTAGCTGCGAATACATACTTACAGAAGGAAATACAATGACCACAATGCATTGCAAAATTAACTCTTAACCTGTGTTCCATGACACGCATCTATCAGCATGTTCTTGCCAATACAGATGTATAAATATGAGGAAGAAACAGACAATATTAAGGGTTTTTACTCAGATTTTTGTCCTGATGCTGATGGAAAGGATGGTTTTATTTATTTATCATCAAAATAATGTGCAGATTTAATCAATACAAACGGTTTATTCTGTATGAAATTAACATATATAAAATATACGATTGTTCTTGAGGTTTTCATTTATAATGCGGGCGTTCCGCTGAAATGAAAAAGCAGATTTTCTTTTTCTGTTTCTTTTTTCGTTAGATTTTTATGAGTGATGAAAACTAAACTAAAATACTGTTAGTTTCAGGCCTGCGTTAACATAAAAACCTGTTAAATTCAGCTGGTTTTACAGCAGATCCATCACTGAAATAAATCAAACTTTAGTTTATTTCGAATATGCAACAGAACACAATAATCCTACTTAATCCTTGCAAATGAAACAGATAAGAAAACAAAAGAAGAAACAAAAATATATACATGAAAACAAAATGACTTCATTTGTATATTCGAAAAGGAGTGGGAGGAAGTAGAACTTATTTAATCCCACCCCTTCTCCACAAAACAGTCTATCGTTTAGCTTCCTATCAACATAATATATGCAAAGTCAAGTCAAGTCCCTCAGTTCACCTCACTTATCTTCACATGCACATACACACCTATACTGATGTACCGAAAAAAAAAAAAAAGCATACATACAGACATCCTTTAAAACTGACTTATAATCATGTTAAAATAATGACGATCATATTCAGAGTTTCACCAGAAAACAGCTTCAAACAACAACTAAACAATATCAAAAACCACCGTTTTCGCTCAGTTTTTGTTGTTTTGTTTAGAAAAAAGTAGACCTAAGGACATGAAATTAGAGAAAGTAAGTGTAGATTATTTGCTTATTAATGTACAATAACGTCTTCTTATTCATTCATTCATTTTCTGAACCCGCTCTATCCTCACTAGGGTCGTGGGGGTCGCTGGAGCCTATCCCAGCTACTTATGGGCGAAGGCAGGGTTCACAAACTTATTATTAATACCATTTTATTCTTTTCTACTCAACAAAATGGTTCAATCCTCTGCAGACTTTTTCCATTTTGTCTTCGCGTTACCTTTATTTTCAGTAGTTTCATTTGTTCTTTCATTATCTTTACGTTTTTGTTTCCTTCCTTCTTGTTTGTGAAACGTTTTTTGTAGATAAAGTGAATAAAATCATTACTTTTACAGTGGATTAACCCGACCGTAACTCTACAGAAATGGTGCCCACGTGTTTCCCAGCTGGTTATTAATGAGAATATCAGTGTTTGAAGGTGATTTAAAGATGCAGCAGCAGTAGAAGCAGGTTTTCTCTTCACTTCTCTGAGTCTGGATTTCTGTCGACAGTGTGATCTGCGCTGACGGACGGAGATTACCTGGGATTTCCACTCTGGATTTGATCTTTTTTTTTATTCTAAATTTCCGCAGCATCCAAACAAACTGTAACGTCTCCAGTGAGTCAGAGGAGAAATGGTTGTCCTGAACTTTTCATGATTTTGTTCATTATTTTGTTCTTCTTTTGCTCATTTTCTTGATTCTTTGTTAAATTTTCTTCATTACTTTTGGTTTTTGTTAATTTTCTTGATTATTAAGTTCAGTTACAGTTAGTTTGTTTATTTTCTTAACTATTTTATTATTTTTTTATTTTCTTTATTATTTTGTTCTTTTTTGTTCATTGTCTTCATTATTTTTGCTCTATTTGGTCATTTTCTTCTTTTAAAAAAAACCCATTATTTTACTCATTTTCTGCATTATTTTGTTCATTTTTCTTCTATTTGGTCATTTTCATTTTTATATTTATAGGTTTTGTTTGTTTTTTTCATTATTTTGGTTAGTTTCTTCATCAGTTTTGCTCTATTTGGTCATTTTCTTCTTTTTAAAAATTATTTTACTCATTGTCTGCATTATTGTTTGTTTTCATTATTTTCTTTTCTTTGGTCATTTTTATTTGTATTTTTAGTCATTTTTGTTCATTATTTCGTTCATTTTCTTCATCCTTATTTGGTCATTTCCTTCACTATTTTACAAATTTTCTTAATTATTCTGTTAATCAGAATGCATTTAAAATAGAACTATAGTAAGAAGTAGGATTTCTACTCTGGATTTATTTATGTTTTATTCTAAATTTCCACAGCGTCCAAACATGAACTGCCTCTGTAACGTCTCTGGTGAATCAGAGAAACAGTCACCGACCACTAATGAGGTAAAAAAAAAAACAATCAACCAAGAGGAGAAAACTTTAAACATCAGTGATTGTCACAACAGATTCAGCAGAAACTGGTCTGATCCAGCGTGTGACCTTCAGATCCTACATGAGTTTAGGTTTGACTCTCACATCAGACTGAGCAGAAGGTTGTGGTTTCCATGAACTCACTGTGAGTCATGTTTCAGACGTTTCCTCTATTAAACCCAGTCCTGGGTTCGACTCTTGAGTGTGAACACAACCATAAAAAAATATACATAAATTCAACAATATGATAGCATGTAAACACAGCCATGAACAGTGTGAACGTTGTCATGACGACCTGCTGATCCCGAACAACACCAGGCCTCAGCTTCTGTTTGTGGATGTCTGTCAAACTGTTACTCTGTAGATTACATTAGATTGAACTTGTTTTGCTCCTGTAGGTCGACCCCTCAGGAAAGTACGGCTCCAGTAGCAGCACAACACTGAATGTTCACATATACGGAATATTAAAATATACTATATTATATAATATATACAGTATGTGTTGGTGGATTAGTGTGACTTCACCCTGGAGGAAGGTGAAGCTACTCTGGGGTGAACTCCAGTCAGGTCTGGACTAGGACTAGGACTACAGGTGAAACCTCCTCTGGACCAATCAGAGGCCTCGGTCTGGATCCTGGTTTGGTTCCTTGACTGTATGAAAACACTGTGGATCAGTTGGAGTTCAGGTTCACAGGACGTTACACAAAGCTACTGTCACTGATAAACAAAGAAAAACAAACTGACATTAGTGTCAAGTACAATCTGCAGTGAACACAGTCTGTTTTATGATCAGGTTTTTTTTTTCATTATTTTGTTCAATTGACTTAATTTTCTTGATTATTTCAGCTTTTTTTTGGTCATTTTCGTCAGTATTTTCCACATTTTCTTGATTATTTTGTGAATTGTCTTAGCTAATTTGTACAGATCCAGAACTGTTTTACTAGTTTTTGTTCCTTTTTTTCATTATTTTGTTCATTTTCTTGACTATCTTGACTAATTTTGCTCTGTTTGGTCAGTGTCTTCATTATTTTCTTCAGTATTCTACTTATTTTCTTGATTAGTTTTTCATTTGGTCATTTTCTTCATTTTCTGAGCATTTACTCAGTATCTCAATTACTTTATTCATTTTTCTTCATTTTCTTGATGGTTCTCGTTCATTTAATGTGTTAATTCTCTTGATTATTTGTTCATTATTTGGTTATTTTCTCAGTGTTGTACTCATTTTCTTGATTATTTTAATTGTTTTGATTATGTATTTCATCTTTGTTCATTTCCTCAACTATTGAGTTTATTTTTTCATTTTGTTCATTATTTTTATTCTTCATTACCTTACAGTAGTGAATTGCGTATCTATAAAACCCATCAGTGATAGGTACAGAGTGTGGTGCATATATTCTAACATATTGTGATGTTTTTCCACAGTTTGGACACAGATCTCTGTCCCAGATGATGCAGACTGGCCTCCATCCTCCAGTATTGTCTGGAATCAAGGTAAAACTTCTCTGTTTGTTTAGTTCTTTGGTTTTGTTGCTGCTGAGTCACTGCATTTGCACAACAGTGTCAAAAGTGTTTTTTATAGAAACACTACAATAGGAAAAAAATACTACAATAGCAGCAGTGATTTAATTAAATATTTGCAGCTACAGTTCAGTTGTAAATAAATGTGATTTCTGTGCGACGCCTGTATCTGTGTGTGATTTCCATCCGGTCTCTTCGCTGTGTGTGTGTTTATTGTGTGAATGAATCATCTGTCAATCATCTTCTCTGTGTATTGTACAACAATCTGTCGCCTGTTCACGGCCAAAACACCGGACTCAGTCAGTCTGCTCATCTTTTCATTATTCACACTCATCCTGACTCGGCTTCTTCTCAGTCCTTTACTTTCACGTTGACATCCACTGTTGGCGTTGAAAACGTTATTCACATAAATGGAATTAAAATATGAACGATCAGAAATATTAACAATAAAACAGACAAATAAACATGTACTTTTACTGGTTTTCACCTGAACTTTTCTCTTTTTCTCCTACAGATCCCTCCATTCTTTTTTCCTTTCTTCCTTCTCTCATTTCCTCATATTGTAAAAGTATCACTTACTTTCAGCGTGTTTATTAAGTAAATACTGTTTTTATTTATCGTTTATTATCTTGACTTTTTTTCCCTTTTACTTTCTGTTTCTTTTCCTCTTTCCTTTTTTTTCCTTCGTTTTCAAACTAAAACCTAAAATCAGCTCCTTCAGGTTAAAGGATGTGAGTCACTGCTGTGTGTGTGTCTGTGTCTGTGTGTGTGTGCGTGTGTGTGTGTTGCTGCTCTGGGTTCATTAATCTCCATTAGAAAGCAGAAGTTAGTTAATGTCTCCTTCGCTCGACTACAGCAGTGAGACGCCAGGCAGCAGCTGCCCGTCACAAACACACACATATGCACAAAACAAGACGCACACACACACACACACA
>JAPQRP010000002.1:3114140-3124498 GCA_037367295.1 Apogon hyalosoma
ATATATTTTTTTTTTTTTTTTGGTCACATCAGACTGAGAAGCAAATCTGGAGTCCTTCTTTTTGTAGGTTACTCTGCTTTTATTTGACTGTAGATCATATCGGTCTGTATGTGGAACCTGAACTCAAATGAGTTCCGCAGCCTTGACTGTGGAATTTTTGCACTTTGCAAATTCCTCCCAGGGCCGGATTAGAACCTTTGGCGGGCCACGTCTGGCCCCTGGTCCGCGGGTTTGAGACCGCTGTTTCAGTGTCTTGGCTTCCGTCTTGTTTTTCTTTTTTCAGGTGTATTCTGCTGTTGTCCCTTCTGCTTCGTCTGTCAAAGCCCTTTGCAAACTCAGTTTTTAAAGGTGCCGCATAAAGAATAGTTATTATTATTATTTTTCTCGTCCTCACAGTCATCTTCAGATCGGACCCTTTGGCGTCCTGGTTTTGGTCCGAGGCCCGTGGGTTTGACACCTGTACTTTAGTCCATCTGCTGTTTACCTCGGAGGTGATTCCGCCACAGTTTCCGTCACTGGTCGGTGTTTTTTCCCTCCTTGTTTCCGTGTTGTCGCTGCTTCGGTTCAGGTTAACAGTCACCGCACAAACAACAACACCCATAATCCTCCACCTGACGCCGACAACGAATCAATTTGTCCCGTGTCGCCGAACAGAACCCGGCTGTCCGCACCGCTCCGTCCGTCCCGCCGCCGAGCCGACGCGTGGCGGGCGGAGACAAAAGAGAAGTGACAAGCGGAGTTAACCTGTCACTGCTCGGTCACATGACGCGCGGCGCTGACGTCCCGCCGGCTGCGACCCAACATGTGGTGAAAAACGGGCGCCTTATTGAGTTTTCTTTTGAATAAATAAATATTTAAAAGGCCGACAGGAAGCGGAGAGAGGAGGGTGGCGGCGGCGTTTGATGTCCCACTCTGGGTGCAAATCAGGCCATCAAAGAGGCCAGACAATGTACGCTCACTATTAGTATCAATTTACAAATAAACTGCTTTTTTGGTGACTGGATCTCCGATGTCAGATTTTGATAAATGGTTTCAATTTGGCAGCTGCTTTCGAGTGTCAGAGCCCATCTGACGCTCGCCGGCCGCCGCCGCCGCTCGCTGCCTCAAAGAATCTGCCTCAGTTAGCCTCGCAGCCTGCAGCCGCCAAAATAATCTCTTCATACTAACCACATCACCTGACGGCAGCCGAGTGCGTGTCCGAGTGTGAGTGTGCATACAAATGTCTTCCTGAAGGTAAATATTCAAACAAGCTCCGTTTTTTGTTTTTTTTTTTCACCCACATCTGATGTTTTTCTGCACAAACAGTAAGGTGCGTTCCTGTGTTTTTACATCATTAATCTCACCGAGGCCAACGCTGAACCCGGTTCAGATCGACTGCAGACGTTACATCAGTTTGTTTTTACCCCGGGTTGTGTTTATGTTGATGCAGGTTTTACCTTGTGTTTTACTCTGAATCTGAATTGTGCGACCGTGAAGGAGCCGCGACTAATCTGTGGAGGGAATTTAATGGAAACGCTCCTCCTTCAAATACGGTTTGAGTTTGTGCTTTTAACCCTTCATCAGGCTATTTTTGGTCATTTCTGCGAACGTTACAAGACAGTGACAGCAACAGTTCCAGTGAGTCCACGATCTGAGGTCCAATATGGTCTACAGGGTCTGGAAGGTCCACCTCTGAGGTCCAATATGGTCTACAGGGTCTGGAAGGTCCACCTCTGAGGTCCAATGTGGTCTACAGGGTCTGGAAGGTCCACCTCTGAGGTCCAATGTGGTCTACAGGGTCTGGAAGGTCCACCTCTGCATGAACAGTGAGTGGACCTGCTTTGTTTGGTACCATGTAACGGTACTAATGTAAGGAACGATAAAGTAATGGTACTAATGCAAGGAACGATGAAGTGATGGTACTAATGTAAGGAACGATGAATTAACGGTACTAATGTAAGGAACGATGAAGTAATGGTACTAATGTAAGGAACGATGAATTAACGGAACTAATGTAAGGAACGATAAAGTAATGGTACTAATGTAAGGAATGATGAAGTAATGGTACTAATGTAAGGAACAACGAAGTAATGGTACTAATGCGAGGAATGATCAAATAATGGTACTAATGCGAGGAATGATCAAATAATGGTACTTATGTAAGGAACGATGAAGTAACGGAACTAATGTAAGGAACAATGAAGTAATGGTACTAATGTAAGGAACGATGAAGTAATGGTACTAATGTAAGGAACGATGAAGTAATGGTACTAATGTAAGGAACGATGTTCAAATGGATCCTGTGGATGTGGACTGGGGTCTGGAGCAGCACACATATTGTTCTAATGTTCTAAAATACATGTTCCTTTTACCATACATGTGTTTTTTATATTTACTTCTTGGGTAGTTTTTTTTTTTTGCCACTTACAGGAACCGGTAACAGTAAGGTAACTATGGTAACTCCACTGACCTTGATTTTACACATAACAACAAAACATTTTGAAAATTTTCACAAAAGTAATAAAGTCTTGTTCTGTCCTCCAATCACACACTAAAGTTGATTTTTTATGAGTCAACTCTAAAGGGTGAAGAGTGAGGAGATGACGATTATATTCTGAGATAAAATACAGAATTAAAACTGAGAAAAATGACAAGTACAACGGTTATTTTCTGAGATTATTTACACGTTATGAAGGTATCAAAACGGACTAGTAGTAAAGAGCAGTAGCAGTGAAGGGGATGAATCAAAGACATATTTCATGTTTTATCTGGTCACCGTTCTTCACTGTTAGATGAATTAAACTGCCTGTTCCAAGAGTCGTACCTTCAGACAAAACCAAACACGGCCTTATTCTCAGAGTAAATCCACTTTATCATCACGATCTCTTTCGTAATTGCAAGTTTTGAATTAACCATCGTCTCCAAAATATTTCAGGAAGCTTTGTTCTTCTCAGGGTCAAAACTCAGACTGACGTACTCAGTTATTTGGAGCCTGTAAAATTGGGTTCTTCAAGGACTAACCATCCCTGAAAACTTAATCTGACTCACATCTGATCACACGTGGTGAATTTGTTCCATTTCCATCACAGCGTCATGAATTCATTTAACAATACAATGCACACTTTGCTCACTTGCGCCCCCTAACGCTGCACCTCCATGAAGGGTGACTTTCATGCACGTGTTCGTAGACGTGTCCGTGACCCAAAGATCTGCAAATGACAGAACAGGTCACATGACCTCAACTCAGCAGCAGGTCCGCCATTTTCAATTTTGTGCTCATTTCTTGCCCTTCATTCATGCTGCATTTGAACAAACTTCAGACAAATTGGATTCAATCGGCTCCAAGCTGCTTTTCCATTGACCCTCAAATCGCGTAAATATAACTAACGCATAAAAATTGACTTAATAGAAATACGACAATTTTGCCAAAACTCTCATTTTTTCATTAAAAGTTTTTGCGCTGGCAAGACGTGGTCTTTTGGGCAAAGCACAACTGGTATATCATGCAAAACTGCAATGGAAAGACAGTAACTAGAGTCACATGAATAATAATAATAAAAAAAACAAAAACAAAAAAAAACAAAACATGTTGACGGACGATACAACAAGAGAAGAAGAAGAGTTTTAAAAGAAACATGTTGCAGTATGTGTGGACACACCAGGAAACCCAGTCATTTTTAATTTAGTACGAGATAGAGAGGAAATATATAATAATAATGAATATATCTGTAAATCAACATGGTATTTACGTTGTCTCCATGTTTATGGAATGACTTCTCGTGTCATCTTGCGATAAATAAACAAATCATCGCATTTGTGATTAAATCGAAAAGGCGACATCATGCATTTCTGTTTTTTCGACATTTAGTAAATATCAGTAGTTTTGTGCAGATGTCCAATGGAAAAGCCACTTGTGATCAAAATGTATTAAAATTACTAAAAGCTGAAAATACTATTGCCATGTTGTTGCCATGACGATGGTACAAATTATTTATTTATTTATTTTTTAATCCAATTTCAGTGATTTGTCATGAAACAGGAAAACAGGGAAGTTGCTGTAACTTGGAGGTGCTTCTTTCAAATGTCATGCCTAATTACAGAACACACCTGAATACACCTAAGTGTCAATACTGGTGCCGTTGCCATGGTAACGAGGTGAATTTCAAGCATTTACCCTCAAAAAGAAGAGTTTTTCTAACTTTGAGACTTCCCCTCATCCCTCATTCTTGCTGCTTACAGCGTCCGTTTACCTCATTTATTACATTTTTACTTGTTCAGTCATCGCTTCCTCCTTTCTCCTTTTCACTCTTTATTTTTGTGTTTCTGCGTCTCGTCTCATCCGACTGTTCACTGGGTCATCCATTAATCCGCCGTCGCTGCCTCCCTCCCCGCCTGTCGAGGGGGAACACAGCGCCGCGGCAGGATTTTCTCCCATTAACAGCTGTTTCCTGTTTGAAGCAGCAGCCTGGGACAATCTGGCGTCCGGCCGGTGCCAAGCTCACCTGGAGCAGAACCGACTGATCCAATCAGGACGCTCAGGTTCAGCCCTCAACTGGGTTAAATAATCCTCAGAGCACAGGTGGTCTACGGCGGCCTCAGAGGGACACGGGCCTCTGGAACTGGCCCGTTTAGCCGCTCGCTGACAGGCGAGTTCACCACCCGACCTCTGACCCCACCTGAGCAGGAGCAGTCACTGACCTTAGGTAACCTCTCGGGGTCCCCGGGGTGGCGAGGGATGACCTTCTGTAGCCGCTGGAAGCCATAGTCGATGGTTGGCTCGTTCAAGGCTGCAGGGTGAAAACAGACATGGAGATGAAGTCAGAGAAAAACGACCAGTTGGATGTTCACGCGTGTCATGGTTTCATTTTTAGGGAAATACTGGAGTTCAAGAGGATTAAAGTCAGGTAGAAATCCAAATATGTCGCACACTTTCCCCAAAGTGTCAAAAGGAAATGGGTGCATTTCCATCCTGTACTGTGGCGAACATTAACTGTAGGTTTATGGAGATAAAGGAGGTGTACGTTAGAAACACTGTCATATTTTATTACACATCTGAGTGAAAAAGGCCTGGACTGAGCTACAAATGTCAAACTCGAAGCAAATAATTTGACAAAAACAGCTGGAAACAAACCCACTACCATCACACCGTAACAAATTCCTTTATACATTATGTATTTGGCCGTTTAGATCTGCACATGATTAGTCCAGCTTGGAAATCTGTAGCTTTAGATCCCATAATTGCATCATTTTCAAGTTATTTCACAGTGAAATGAACGTAGATGTTTATTTAGAGCTTATTTCATTTAATGTCGTGATGTTTAATATCCTGTCCACAGATATTTTTCTAAAAAGCATCTTTCAAAAAAAGTAGTCTGCACAACCTTTGTTTTGCTGAATATCCGTGTTCACACTAGAACACACCTTTAGAAGCAGCTAAAGGTTGGTGTTGTTTCAGACAGAAATAGACGTGCATGTTCATTACACAAATCAGCAATAGATGTGTGAAGCAGAATATTCAAATAGATATAGAATATATTAGAACATAATATTTATAAATTAAATCTTGACTTATCAAATATGTGTTTCACAGACATAAAACACTGTTTACTCATGGATGAGATGCATTGATATAGAGAAAAATGTGGTGCAAAATATCCATATAATTAAAAAAAAAGCATTTTTGTCTAAATCAAAAGCATCATAGTGATTAATAGTCATAACTCTACACACTGCAGCCTCATTAATGTCACCATATTATCATTTTAATCCCAATATTGCACTGATAGAAGCATTTTATAGGCATATTGTTATCAAAACTACAAAACAGATAAGTCACATTGCTAATATTTCAATGTGTTTACTCATTATTAAGCTTTATTTTCATTATTACTTTTAACATTTAGTCTGATATTACCCTTATATATACATACTGTACTAAATGTAGACATAGGGTGGAGGGAATATTTAGTAAACCATGCATTTGTACCATAAACAGATGCAGAATTCACACATATTGATGCATAAATGCAGGACACAAATAGTTTGATGAGAAGAATTTCTATTCATATCCTCCTCTAATGCTCAAAAGAAATGTTTTTTTTAAACAGATGACTTGTGTAATTAGTTGTTTTGATTCGTTAACCATGTAAAAAAACAGTTAAAATGATTCCACTGTGATGTTTAATCACTCGTCAGATGCACATTTTTGTACTTTTATAACTGATTAATCAGATTTGTGGTGCAGTAGAACTATGAAGCAGCAGAAAACCGACACACGCTGTGCAGGTAAACCCTCACACCTCTTCATCTTCATCCTCATCCTCCCGCTGTAGTGTGAGGTCTAATGTTTAACCGTGACCCGGGTCAGATCATGTGACCTGTGCTGGTTCACATTAACACAGACGGAGCGCTGTCAGCTGATCGCTCCCTCTTATCTCCTCCTGTCCTCCTCGCTCTGCCTTTTCACCGTTAATTCAATTCCGACGGCCCTTTTCTGTCGTTTTCCTTCCACTCTTTCGCCTCCATAAACAATCCTCCTCCTGCGCCTCCTCCTCCTCCTCCTCCAGCGGAGAAACCCCCGGAAATGAGTTCAGGGAGATACTTCTCCATAATCAAGCCCATTAATCATAAAAGGCTGTCAAATTTGACTTTGGGGACAATTTGTCAGCCGATCTTGCCCACTCCGCTTTTGTCACCGTTGGCTCTTGTATTCTGTAAGGATGATTGACACACCAAATGCCGCTGAGTAGAATAGCTAGTTTGCGCTAATATGCATAACCGCGGCTTTCATGAATAAGAATAAGGCAGCACAGAGGGGTCTCCTTCAAAGGGCCCGGGCCGCCGTTTGTCGTGAGCGCTGCAAATAGATGTTATTACCATTATAACAATATTTGTTTTCTTTCCCGGGAATGGGCGACCGCGAGCTGCTAAATCAAATTTGTCGCAGCCCGTTTCAAGCGGTGGCGGAGGAGAAAAAGGGCTTTCAGGCTGCGACTGGGGTGGGGATGATATCTGAAGGGTGACAGAGCCCTGAGAGACAGACGGGGCAGCTGAATGTATTAGCTCCGCCCGCCCCGAATCAAAGCGGGACTCTCCGCCGCCGTCCCAAAGAGACTTTTTGGGCAGCGGAGGCGGACGAATGGAGATAATGCATCGGGACGACACAGGCGGCAATCAGCGGCGAATACCGACGCCGCGGACATACATCCAACTTATAAAACAAGTGAAAAGCACTATGGGAACTGAGGCAATCGAATAAAAAACCATTTAGACCGAGGAGGAGGGAGGGAATAAGACCTGAGATCTTCAGCCGCTCATCAGATCACCTTGGATTCCTCTGGATCCGTTTAATACATCGACAGTTTTACTTAATAAAGACTTCACATCCACATCATCAGAGTTTCACCACATTTAACAACACATTTAACTAGAACCACAGGCCAACTATTATTTATTTGGTCCATGGGTGTTAAACATGAAGCCCACGGGCCAAAACCAGCCCCCCACGCAGTCCGATCTGGGCCGCAAGATGAATCTGTGCAAAAAAAAAACAAACACTGACAGCAGTAAACATTAAGGTTGGTTCAAGGGCCTGAACTTGTATGTAATTACACCTCCAACTTTTCCTCTTAGTTTAATGTGAAAATAGTAAAATTACATTATAAAAATATTTACATTTTTCACAATAAAATGTGAATAACTCGAACAAAAATGAACATGAAATTTCTAAAGAAAAATCTGTGCAATTTTAACAATATTCTGCCTTTTATTAAATGTTCTGTGCATTTGTAGAACCACTGTGATCTATAAGTCATGTTAATAATCAGCTAATGACATAAGACATAATGTTGAAACTGCACTTATTTTTCATAATCTAATTGTACTTGTTTTTCACTCTAAAACAGTTATTATTTATTGGTTATTATATTATTTTACTGGTCCGGCCCACTTCAGATCATATTGGGCTGTATGTGGATCAGTATTTAGTCCATCAAATTAATCAGTAACAACTCAGATAATTAACTGGTTTGACAAAGTCTAAAATCTCTTATTTAACCTCATAAAATGTGACGACATGTGAAATTATTCCTGCTGAAACTGAATACCTCTGAGGACAAGGATTAACATTTTTCATCATTTTCAGACATTTTATCGACCAAAAAACTGAAAAGAAAAAAAAAAAAGGACAAATACTTGAGAATGAAGATAATCTTTTGCTGCACCTGCACAATTTACTGAATCCCAACTGTAATGTCAGTCTGTGTAATTACATCATCACATAATCCTACTGTAAAAGTCCAGTTTGCGTCTGTTGGTGTTTTGGATTCAGTAACAATGATCAGAGATGAGGACTGCAAAAAATATGTAAAATTACAAGCTACATTTTTTCTTTTTACTGTTTTTGAAGTATTTTTATGCTATATTAACTTTGTACGTTTGCATTTAGCTTTAGAACCAAATCAATGGACTCAAATCACAACCATAAATCACAACATTCTAAGCAAAATGCAATAAAAAAAAGGTAAATAGTTCCAGAGAATGTGTTGAATTTCACGATATTTAACCAAAACATGACAAAAAGATGAACATGTGAGCTAAAATACAACTCCCGTGGTTTTTTTCCCCACAAGTGATCACACAGAATGTCAACTATTGTAGAAATAGTTTGAGGCCACGTCTCCATGACAACAGAAGCTGAGGCTCATGGGTACTGTAGTGCAGATATTTAGACGGAAGATGATGTGGTTGGTTTAACGGCTGATGGAAACATAATGATTAACCTGTGACTGATTAGCTTAAGCTCTGATCATGTGTGTCGCTGTGAACCAATCAGATGAGTTCACTGATGTTGCTGAGTGTTCGGAATGGATTTATCAGCCGTGATGGACGAGATTAATGACATGTTTGTTGAGTTTAGCGATGATTTAAGAAGAACAGATCTAAAAGTCATGTGTTTGGTTCATGGTTTGACTGTAAAGTGGCTGTAAACGAAAACGTCTCAACTGTTGCACGTCTTACAAAATGATCATTTAAACGACGTCATCTGTCATCAGTGGGCGTCGTCATTTTCTTGTCCATGGAAAAGGGAACATAAAGGTTGTCTGACTGTGACAGAACCGACAGTTTTCACTAAACAGTTGTTTCAGTCACTTCTCCCATTAGATCCACTCAGACACATCAGACTCTGGTCTCCATTCAAAGGCTGTGATGCAGTTCCGACTAAATATTTATTTATTCAGTAAAACACTGACTCAACACAATAAAGCTAATGTTAGCATTTAGCTTTAACTTCAGCTTTATTTATTCATGATGATTAAAGAAACATTCCTCTATAATCTGTCACTATGATCCTCCCTATAGAGTACTTTTTCTTATTTCAGCCTAGTTTTAGTCCCTTTTTTTCAATGTTCTTTTTATTAGAATCAAGGTAAAAAAAAACCCAAAAAAACAATTTAATAAATAAATAAATTAAAAAAAGTGAGTCATACAAGAAAAAACAATACTTTTGGATTTCCACATACCATATATAAAATACCCACCCTACAAAGTCCCAGGTAACGCATCAAAATTGGAGATTCAATAAATAAATAAATAAACAAACAAATAAAAGCGATAATATTAGTAGGTATGACACTCCTCATAAGGCATAAATAATTAAACACAAGGTAAAGGAGAATGGAGTTGGTCTACGAGCCAGATTTGAGCAAATGAGGTTGTGTTGGGCTGCGTAATGACACGTGTCGTCCCTCATGATCTAACTTTAAACCCACGAGTTCAGGATTTATCAGGAAGAGCTTTTAGTTTGTTGATAAAGGACATTACTGGGCTCCAGTTTCAGTCACTTTTACTTCTAAGACTGGACTCATTCTGAGGAAAGCTCTGACTTACATAAAGCTGGAACAGAACCTATGATGGTTAAAAAAAACAAACATTGTTTATCAAGGTTCCAGATTATACAAAGACATTTCATTCTTGAGGAAAAATACATATAACATAGAAAATATACAGAATAAATCAAATATAATCTATAATGAACAATCAGCTAAAAAACAAAAAAAGCTTTCCTATAACAACCCTGATCTAATGCAATCTGACTAAAACTAATAATTTTACATTGTTGGAGTTTTGTATTGTATACTGATATTTTACATTTCCCTCATTCGCCCATCATCAGATTCGAACCGTCAACCCTCCGCGTAGCCCCGCCCCCTCACCGCTCCCTGAGGATGGATGGATGGAAGATCGCAGATGGAGGAAGAAACAAAGACAGAGGCTTTTAATGAACCTCTGGACAGGCGGCTCGCAGCCGGGGGGGGGGGGGGGGGGGGGGGGGGGGGGGGGGGGGGGGGGGGGGGGGGGGGGGGGGGGGGGGGGGGGGG
>JAPQRP010000002.1:3143999-3159728 GCA_037367295.1 Apogon hyalosoma
GGGTTTTGGGGTTGGTGGGGTGGGGGGGGGGGGGGTTCACAAAGGCGAGGAACAGGCGGCGGAAAGTTTAATCGGGGGGAGCAGAGGGAGGGCTGAGGGCTGGTGACAAAGCCGGGAGCAGATGTTGGGGCTTTTATCGGCTCTGAAAACATCCCAGTCTGGATGAGATGAAAGGCCCGAGCGCTCCTCTGTGGGCTGAGATACCGACAAACAAAGGCCCCTTTTGGCCCTTACAGGACACCGTACGGTCCGCCCGGCCGCCTCCGAGCGCCGACACGAGGAGGCACTTCAGCACACGACTGTTCAAGCCCTGATTTATGGAGCGTCTCAAGGTGTTTTATTTGTGAGAATCAGTGTGTCGGTGTCAATGACAGATCAGTGTCAGGGAGCGTTTGTTTTATCCCCCTGGATGCTCCACACAGGTAGGGTTCTCCGACACACAAACACAATCAAACTTTCTGACTTTGTTTCCTCTTTGATCAACAACCTTATCGGCCCACAGTGCGATAAACGCCACTCGTCTGGCGCTGCAAGTAGGTTAAACCAAACGAGACAATTACATAACCGCAGCCTCCAACTTAAAACGAGCCGAGGGAAAACGCGAAGGCGCTTTCCCTCGGCTTGGTTTAAAGTCGGAGGCCAAGAGAGGGACGCAACGGCTTTTTGATGTCTGAGATTGTTTTGAGGGATTGTTTCATGGTGTTTTACATCTCAGGCGGGTGGAGTCACGAGTGACAATTTTCAGAAAAGTTACGACAAAAGTATTTTAGGATGAATTTTTCATGAGCAAAAAGTTTTACCTGAGGAAAGAAAAGGAAAGGAAAAAAGATGCTCTGATACTGTAAACCCCACCCATCTGGCATTCCAAGGAGGTTAAAACAAGTGACACAGTTACACAATCTCAAACTTTTAATGAAGTCTGGGGAAACTGCACAGTTAGGAGGTTTGGTAGATGAGGGAAAGGAAACTGTGGCTCACTGATGTCAGATCAATCAAATAAAAGTGTTGTAGAGTTTGTTTTAATTTCCTGGATGTGTCAGATGGGTGGAGTTTGCAAAACAAGTTGTGAGAATGTTAGACAGTCACAAAATGTAACTTAGTGTCAGTTCGGTTTTACTTTTCAGCCACTGAGAGCTTCAGCTGACAGTCTGTAAAGCCCTTATTCAATAAACCCCACCCCTGTGGTGCTCAAAGTAGAACAAAACCAACAAACTCTGCAGTTGCTCAGAAGTATTTGGAAGAAAGAGTAATGTAGTCTCTCCAGATCATTTATGTCACACTGGTGTTGTAGAAAAGAGAGCTTGTTTTGATTTCCTGGGCATGCCAGATGGGTGGAGTTTGTGGAATAAGTCTAAGGAATGTTAAACGTGGCTTCACTTTTGAGCCACTCAACGCTACAGCTGACACTTCCTAAAGCTTTACACCATAAACTCCACCCGCCTAGTGTTTAAAGAAATGCAAAACAAACAAACCTCTGTAAAAACTTCAATCTACAAAGTATATTTTGGCCAAACTACAGTATAAGCTGTTTTTTTTTTTTTTTTTTGGCAGGAATGGAGGATATTCCAAGTTTCTGATGTACAACTGTTTTCCATTTCATTGTTTGTTTTAATCAGCTGTGTGTCCCAGACGGGTGGGGTTTACCTCAGAAGATTAAGTGATGATTTGGGAAACAAAGAGACAAATTGTTTGAAAGAGTCAGCGTAGTTTGCTTTTCTCTGAAGATGGATGGCAAATTGGTGACATATATGGGAAACATTTTACAGCTTATTTTAATTTCCTGCATGTGTTGAATGGACGGGGTTTGTCATAAAATATTGAGCGCTGATAATATTTCTAGTTTTTCAGCCACTGATATTTTAACTCTTGTAAAGATGAACTCCACCTGTCTGGTGTTTCAGGTGGGATGTCCAATATGTGTCCACTTTTGGTGCCACATAGTCCAAACTGCATCTTATGGTTTGTTTTAACTTTCTTGAACGTGTCGGATGGGCGGGGCTTGTCCCCACAGGCGTGTCAGAGCAGGTATTTGAGTGCTGGTTACTTTCTAAAGCTTTTATTTAATCAACGCCAGCCACCTTTCAGTGCTCATCTAAAAATCACAAATTTCATCGTAAAGTTTGAGGGAAAACTGCAGAGGTTTAGGAGGTGACAGGAGAAATGTAGTGGTTTATTTATACCTGGGGGGTTTGTTTTACTCTTCTGGAGGTGCTGGACGGGTGGGGTTACACATAATGAGAGAAAACTTAAACTATGGTCTATTTTATCCATTTTCCTTCACCACCAGCTCTTCTGATTTTCTCTGAAACCTGATGTGGTTAAGCTCCACCCATCTGGCGCTCCCGAACACGGGGAATCAAACGGACTGATGTCATCGCTCCTGGAAAACGCCACATCGAGGCCGGAGAGTTTTATTAGAGCGGGGACAGGGCGAAGTGGTATTAAAGTTTACAGCTTTAGAGGAAATGTTACCAGCGAGCTCCAGGACTCGGAGTCCGGTTTCAGCGTGTGAAGTTTACACACGTATGAGGCATTTTATTTGGTCGCTGTGGAAGAAGGGAGCGTTTGTTCGCTGGTGCGGGACGTCCAACGGGTACACGGGCTGGACGGAGGCTAACGGTGTGCAGGTGTACGGTTTCAAACACACCTGCCAGCTCTGGTTTTCCTCTAACACATCCAGTCCAAAAGGCTGGGTCGCAGGAAAATTCATCTGGGTCACCAAAGAAATTCACAGTTTTTCTTCCACGTAGCTTTTATTTCAGATTTCTATGTTGAGCCACATGTGTTCATAATGAGATCTGACGTGGACTGGACCGGGAGCTCTGTGTTTTTATCTTAACGTTACCAGTTATATCAGTGTCTTTGTCTGGTGGATACGTTTTTGTTCTCAGGTTAGGCTTAAAACCAGTGGTGTCAAACACACAGATGAATTTGCAAAGTGCAAAAACCACACAGAAGATATTAACAGTCAAGGGCGTCGTTTTCCACATACAGATTAATATGATCTAATGTATAATAATGGCATAATAACCTATAAATAATGGCATCCAAATTTCTCTTTGTTTTAGTGCAAAAAAATAACATTAAATTATGAAAATATTTACATTTAAAAACTATGCTTTAACCTTAAAATATAAATAACCTAAACAAATATGAACTTGAAATCTCTGAAAGAAAAATTAAGTGTGGTTTTCACAATATTCTGCCTGTTGCTAAATATTCTGTGCCTTTCTAGACCCGATCCATAATACAAATGTAAAAATGATAAGCTGAAGCATAATATTGATAAAATTGCGCTGTTTTCTCTTAAGAAATTCAAGTTTTTTCAGGTTATTCACATCTTTTTTGTTTCGGATAGTTTGTAAATGTAAATATTTTGATAATTTAATGTTTTTTTTTGCACTAAAACAAAGAGAAAAATGTGGAGTTGTCATTATGCATTTGGCTGTCATTCTATTATTCCACTGGTCCCTGCTTCGGACCCTCCTGTTGTACCCGAACACCTTACCTTCAGAGGGGTCCAGGCGTCGGGCGCGGCGGCCATGTTTGGAGTTGTTGTGGACGAACATGTTGTCGGACACGGCCAACACGTGACCGTCCACGTTGACGGTAGTGGAGACCACCACCTGCACACACACATTCAGACCCGGGATCAGTTTCATGGAGCCGTTTCGGACTCATCTATGACATTAGATCATACTTTGGTCTTAAATCAGTCGACAGACAGTTTCACAGAAATGAAATCTGGACTGTTTTAAGGCAGACTTTATTTCTTGGCTGAAGCTGAGCCTGTAGACGGAGTGTGTAACAAAATGAAACCAGCATAATGCACAGTGTGTAGACGTTCCCAGAATCCCAGTGTCTTTCAGAGGACTCCTGTAGTAAAGTATGAAAAGGTTCTAAAATCAGGTTTATAAGGTTAGGATACAATGTTTATGTGTGCAAACATCAAAAACCCATGTAGAAGTGTTCATGTAAAGACACTCATGTAGTTGTTTTATACTTTGGTTAAAATTTAATTCACAGAAAATGTTATCTATTGTTCCAAAAATGGATATCTGGATATAAAATGACCAATAGGTTCTGACATTTTGTGACACAAGCCTAATTCAGTGACTCCCTGAGGAACAATGACTGGACCTGCTTCCCTTTTATTTCCTTTTCCAGGACTTTATAACTTTCTAAAACCACCTTAATAACTTAAAAATGTCCAATGGATCCACGGAGATTCCTAAAGGCACATAAAACTCTACTAGAAACAGTATGTCTGCAGGCTTCTATAGAACTTGTGGTTCCAGACGTAGTTCTTCAAACCACAATTAGTGACGGAAACTCAAGAAAATAATGAACTCTAGATGTGAAAAATGTCTCCAGCTGTTTTTAAAGATGAGAAGTTACTTAAGCCGCAACTTTTACTTGTGATAAATATTACAAATTAAGAAAAAACGACAGAAAAAGACAAAGATACTGTTAAAATCTGAAGTGGCTTAAACTCATGACAGAAGCTGCTGCCTTTGAAAACATGACTGCCAGGGTGAATAAGGTTTCAAATAAAGAGTCAAATATGGCAAATGGGGGAATATGCATATGTACAAGCTGTAAGCGTATGTATACATGTGTAGAAGAACTGGGGGCTGCCTTTTTAAGTTCAAGTACTGCACTAATTCCACTGTGTTGCTTCGTATTGCACAGATCACTTATTTATTTATTAAGTGGGGAAATTTAGCACTGACGCTAACTCAGCTAACTAACATATTTACATGTTTATACTGAAATGGAATGTATAAATGTGTTCATTAATGTGCACTGTCCTGCCTAAATAAAGAAAAATAAGAAAACAATAAAATAATAATAAAAGAAGAAGAAAAAGAAGAAGTAGTAGTAGTGGGTTGTTTTATTTTCCTTTTTGTCCCCTTTTTTCCTTCTTTTTGTAAATGGCTGAAAATATGATAAAACCAATAAAAACTTCAATGAGATAAAAGCTAAAATCTCAATTAAAACTAAGTATTTTCAATAAATACGAACTAAATCAAACTGGAAAACTTCATTTATATCCTAATTTAAATAACACTGAAAATAAGTTTAAAAAAAAAAAAAACAAACTTAAAAATGATGAAAATGCAAAACCTCTGGAGTCTGATGAAGGACTTCTAAACCTGTGGAGACCCTCTGAACCCTGGTCTGAAGTGTCAGCTGTGGGGGTTTTCGGTCTTACCTGGAACCTCCTCATGTCTCGCGGGTTCCCTGCGTTTTTCAAACAGTTCTGATTGCACTTGAGGAAGAACTTCAGGAAGAATCTGCGGGAACACAGAGAAGAAACTGAGACTGAAGGAAACGTATCAGAGGCAGAGTCAGAGGCAACAGGACGGACGTTTGACATCAGGTTCAGGTTCTTCAGGATTTCACTCTGATCGTCTCATTAAAGTCAGTTGGACTCGTACCCACAATTCACAGCTTCCTTTAGTCTGTAGCGAACATGACACTTACGTCCTCAGAGGAGTTCACAAAACAACATGTACTTGTATATACACACATGAACCATTAACCGGAGGATTCAGACGTTCATCAGTAGGTAGAGAGGGGGCTGCACTCAGATTATTATCATAATAGACTTTTAGTTTCCTTATTCAAACAGAAACATACACACAAAACTACAAACTTCATAGATTACAAATAAGTTGAATAATTCACCACGTGTTTCTGATTTTAAAGGAAAGTCCCATAAAACTACCCCTTAAATGCCTGTTATGATTCTAATCCAAATATGAAAATGTCCCCGTTATCAATAAGCACTAAATATGAAGATGTAAAAAAAAAAAAAAAAAAACAATTCTTCTACAGTTCGCTATCAAATGCAGGATCATTTTCAGTTTGATTTATGTAAATATTGATCAATACGCTTGTTTTATTCTAGTGTTATAGATTATTTGTGATTTAGATTCAGTTTTCTGTCTCCATGAACTCAAGGAAACACACGGTTTAATCCATAAAGATCCAAACAACCACTGGCGACCAAAACCATCTACCAGTATAACATGTTTAATACCTGTTGATCCACTAATTCTATCAATACATGGAAATAATTGGTGTAAATACAGTTCTTCATCTTTTCACTGTTATCAGATATGACCCATTTGGACGTTCAGAGGCTCCGTCGTTACCATGGAAACACCATCATCTTCTACAGCATTGATTCACCAGTAAAACCCATTGGGTTGGATCAGTGACAGTGGATGGACACACTGGGTTTAGGTTCAGTTACTGATGAATTTTGTTGAGAAAGATACATTTTCTGCATTCTTCTCTGTTTCTGACACTATGAACGTTAACTTTAATTTTAGCTTTTATGAACATCTAGATGATCAATAAATTAAATATGGGAAAATACCTGATTCTAATTGAAGAAATGCAAAATACAGTGGATAGTATTGTAATAAATGGTGATAAATTGCTTAAGAAAGGTTAAATAGAGAGAAAAATTAATTTGGGAACTGCCGGATTTGAGTAAACACTGGGTCTTTATAGTTTAAAACAGTTTCCGTTGTCAAAACAGTGCAACTGACATCAACAATATGCAGTATTTATTTAATAAAGCACCACTAGCATATTTTCAACTTTATTACATAGTAGAACAGGTGCATCTCTGAATTTTTGCTGAGTCAGAGGTCCACAGAGTTGTAATGTTTTGTATTTTATCGGACTGAAATACTACAACTACTATAAATACTAATACTAATAATAATAGAAGATTCAGCCCATATATTTACAGATTTTTACCTTCGCCGTAATAATCAATCAGAACTGTAAACTTTACACTTTTTTTTTTTTTTTAGTGTTTCTTTATGCCGTGTCCTCAGATGGAATTATCATTCTTGGCGGCGTCCTGATAAAGACAGCCGACACTTCCTGCAGAGTTATGTCGTCTCATTAGGAGCCGCCTTTTGATTTTTCCTCCTGCATGTCCGATGTGTCGCTCGCCGCGTGTTGATTTAGGGCGATTTTTACGGCAGCAGAGGAGTATTGATTGTGAATGGATCTGAGCGAGGACCGGCAGTAATAACCTGCAGTTTGGACGAGGACAGCGGGGCGCGGCGGCAGCGGCGGCGCTCAGACTCCTCGCCATCCAGTCAGAATGGATTGCCACCTTAATGCATTTCCCACTGCCTTGTAATCTGCGCACATCCATCTCTCGGACCATCAGCCCCCCCGCCCTCCGCCCCCCCACCCTGATGGAGCGCTTCCTTTTTAATTGCCACATTATCACAATAATAATCCGGGCAGTTAACAAGCGGCAAGGTCGCAGACAGACATGTCACATTAACCACGAGATAACCTCGGCAGAATACCCACACCCGACTCCTCCACTCCTCCTCCTACTGTTCTGCAAGGCATGCTGGGAGAGCACTGGGGGGTTGGAATGGGGGCTCTCGTCGGCATCGATTCCACCTCAATAAGACTGTAACACTATCCTTAAAAACACACAGCGAAGCACATTAAGGACAACTACACAGGGTTTGAGCTTTATGTGTGTTCACTCGCTTTAAAACAAACTTAGTTGCTTTTTGGTGTTTTTTTTTTTTTTTTTTCAAGTTGGATTTGGAGTTTTCTGTAAGTGATTTTGTAGGAAAAAGGCTTAAAATGACAAAAATGACACTACAGGTGCCCCTTTAAAAAGACCCTTAAACGTTTGGTAGGAAAACTATTTCTCACTCCCAACTTGTTGCATAATTTTTGTGCCATGCAGCGTATTTTCAAGAGGCATCCGCTTCACTTTATGCACAAAAACTTGGTTAGAATTAGGAAAAAAGATGAGAGGAACAGCTAAAGAAAAAAGGAAAAAGAGAAAATGCAATAATAAAGACAGCATGAAATGACATAATAAGTTCAGAAAGTTTATTGTTCCATCATAACCACGTCCTACTGCGTTCATTTTCTTAAAAACATCGTCTGATGGTGTCAGTTTCTGATCTGTATGGACTGTCATCGACTTCCACGGATCACCCCACAGCTGCTTTTCCACCAATAGTATCAGCTCAACTCTCCTCAACTCAGCACATCTTTTTGGTGTTTCCACTGCCGGACACCTACGACCATCATTTACTATCGGATACGACTTTCATTTTCACTTTCGCTGACGTTACAGTCAAGCCAAAGCAACACTAAACGTGAGGCAAAATCATACAGATCACAGACGGGTTAATGATTGTCGCATCAATACATACGTCATCGTGGTGTATTGTGGGGTATCCTGCCAAGGTAGGGAAAAAAAAAAAAAAACTTCAAAGAAAATGTTAATGTCAACTCTATATAAAGATTATTTTGGAAAATTCTAAATTACTGTTAGTTTCGGTATAAGTTTCATTTTCCTCCAAAGTAGACGAACAACCATTCTCACTCATATTCACACCTACAGGCAATTCAGATCAAGGAGACCCCCCCCACCACCACCACCACCCAAATACTGCATCATCATGCAGTTCAGGTATTTTCCCACACCTAATACTGAACAAAAAGTGACTTTTTCCATCAAAATGTATCATCACCTGACAGTAAAAACAACTTCCATCCACTGTCCAACTCCATGGGTTTTACTGGTGAATCAATGCTGTAGAAGATGACGGCGTTTCCACGGTAACTACGGAGCCTCTGAACGTCCAAACGGGTCATATCTGATGACCATGAAAAGATGACAAACTATATTTTACCTCAGTTATTTACATGTATTTAATAGAATTAGTGGATTTTAGTCGCTGGTGACTGTTTTAGGCCCAACATCAAGTAGGTCGTGACCCACTGGTGGAAAAACAGGCTCGTCTCATTGAAAACCACAGGGTCATGACCAACCGTCAAGTGTTTTTTTTTTTCTTCCTTCATTAGACAAATCACACATTTTCTTACATCTCACTGTTTTCACTAGTTTTTCTCATCCTTCCTCCTTTTATTGATTTTATGCCTGTAATGAGTTTCCACTTTCCTTATTTTCTATTTTAATGATGCCATATGGTGTTTTTTCTACCTTTTATTCCACTTTTATTGTGATTGGGTATTGATTTTTGCTGATTTTGTGTTTTCTTTCCTTTTTAATTGCTAATTATTTCTTATGCTGTTCCATATTTACCTACACTGTGACAGTTGTTTCCCAGTTTTTATCTAAACTTTTCTCCCTACCGTTTGGTTAATTTGATTATTATTATTATTATTATTATTATTATCATATGATTTTATGATGATGAATTTAAGTTATTCACCGCTTTGGCAAAGTAATAAAAAAAAAAGCCTTAAGTTTAAAATTATTTAAGATTATTGAATTGACATGGTAGATATGTTGTTGTTTTTTTTTTTATGGCGTGAATGCTTGATGCTGTACGCATTTAATTTAATGTAAGCTCTGAATCAGGTGAAAAGGATAAGAAAAGAATAAGCTTTTACGTCTAACCTATTCCTTTTTTGGTTTTTATGTTTATTATAATTATTGTACAAAGTGCAATGATTGATGTACAAATCAAAATACATTCATTCATCATTATTATTATTATTATTCTTATCGTTATTATTGAGGGCGGTTGCTGTCCCACATCCCAGTTTAAGTCCATCTGATGTGGATACGCTAGGCTGACATCAGTGTTTTCCTGTGATTTGAGCGGACTGACCCTTTAAAGAGCCTCAGTGAGCAGCAGACAGAGGTGGAGGAGGTGGAGGAGGGCTGGGTGTGTGGAGTGTGTATCGACTGAAAGCTGATCTGCTGCTCTGGAGGCTCTAATGCCCTTTATGGCAGTGAACAGAATAATATGGAGCTCCATTCAGATGATACCGAGTCCTTCAGAGAGCTGATATGGATCAATACGGATTGAATTAAAACGCAGCTGGAGACAAGGAGAGTGAAGCACCAACACACACACACTGCTGCTGGAGTACACACACATACACAAAACCACACAAAATAGTGCAGAAACACACACAATACTACTGAAATACACACTACTACTGAAAATCCCACAAAGAGGGGAAAACGCACATCTACACAAACAGAAATACACACTCACGCAGACGAGGAAATACACACCGATACACGCGTACAAAACACACAAATACACAATGAAACGCACACAAAGATGTAACAAAACCACACTCACACACTGAAAGATGAGGAAAAAAAAACATCTACACAATCAGAAATACACTCACAGACAGAAAACACACAAATACAACACAAAAATACATCAAAGGAAAAATAGACAAAAATAGAAAAAAATACACAAACAGAGACAACAATAGACATCTACAGACTAACACACACACACACACACGCACACACACAGGACTGTAAGGAATTCAAAGATACAGGCGTGCACATACACACAACATATACATTTTTCATCAGTGACACACAATTATATACAAACTGTTAGACAAAAACAAATAGACATCTGATACATACACACACACTGACACAAATGCACACAAACACAACAATATACTCCGACATAACACAAAAAAGACGCAAAACTACAGTGAGATACACACATATGGACATGGAAATACACACACGACACAGTCACATGGACATTCATGTAAACACACTCTAATACACAAACACACACACACACATATAGTAAACTCACAAAAACACACAAAACTGCATTACTATAGTGAAATACACACACAAATACACACTATAATACCCCGCTGATGCACAAGTATACACACCAGCAGTAAACACACACACACCTATAACCCAACACTGTCCCCAAAAACAGAAGTTTAAGTGTGTGTTTGCGAGTTAGAACACACTTGTATTTGTGTGTCTGTGGCTCAGAGATGGTGTCGAGTCCTAAACTCCTACACACAAATGTCACCAAATGTATTTACGAACATTTAACAAACTGTGCATCTGTAAAAACGATGTCATTCATATATTTAGGAGGTGAAAAAAGTAAAACTAACCACACCCGTTAACCCACAAAGACCCAGTGCTACTTTTGTGTCAGTTCCCAAATACATTTTTCTCTATATTTAACCTCTCTTAAGTGATTTTTCACCATTTATTGTAATATTATCCTCTTTATTCTGAGATTTTTCAGTGCAAACCACGTCTTTTCCTATATTTAATTCACTGATCATGCAGATGTTCGTCAAAGTTCAGAGTAAATTCAACAGTTATTTTACCAGAAACGGGGAAAACAGAAGAAAAGGTGACTTTTTCAGTCAAATCTGTCATGAACTGAACGTAAACCCAGTGTGTCCGTCCACTGTCACTGTTCCAACTCCATGGGTTTTACTGGTGAATCAATGTTGTAGAAGACGGCGGTGTTTCCACGGTAACTACCGAGCCTCTGAACGTCCAAATGGGTCATTATCTGATGACCATGGAAAAACGACAAACTGTATTTTACACCAATTATTGACATCATTATTGATAGGATCAGTGGATCTGCAGGTGTTAAACAGTTTAGATCCGTAGATGCTTCAAGTGGCCAGTGGCTGTTTGGGTCTTTACGGGTTAAACTGAAATGAACAGGTATGTATTTCATCCAACTCGGTAGATCCCACAGATATTGACAAAACACACAATTTAGTTTAGTTTATTTTTTTCGAACATGCGACAAAACAATCCCAACACTTAGTCCTTATAAATGAAACAGACTATACGAAAACCGAACAAACAAAAAAAAAAACATATACATGAAAACAAAGTATGACTCCACTTGCATATTCGAAAAGGAGTGGGAGGAAGTAGAACTTATTTGATCCCACCCCTCCTCCGCACAACAGTCTATCACTTAGCTTCCTATCGACATAATATATGAAAAATCAAGTCGCTTGGATCAGTTCACCTCACTTATCTTCACATACACACCTATATTGACATACCAGAAAAGTAAAACATAAATAAATAAATGCATTCATACATCCTTGAAGGCAACACAAAATGAATACACACTAAAGTAAACAATAAGACAAAGTGAGCAACAACAGCAATCAAACAAAACATAGACAAACTGACATATACACCAAACAAAATAACAAAACAAAAAAAAAAATGCAATAACACACACCGACTGAGAAAACCCACAACAAGGCACAAATGCACACACCACGAGTAAATGTAAATACAGTAAATTTGCACCTGTGAGTGTTTGTGTGTTATCAATCCCTGTGAGGACACGCTAATCAATAGGCCTGATTCTGAGCGATTAACCCAGTGACATCACAGCTCATCAGGAAATGATCTGAACCCTCACGTATCAATAACAACAGTTTACTGGTAGAAACGTCAACAACAGCTGCACAGTTTGGTCCCGTTCTGTCCAGCATTTCAACGTTTCAGCTTCAACGTCCAGCTGCAGCTTTAACGACCCCGACAGGCACGAAACATTCAAACCTGTTCATTCAACCCGGGGCTGTCAAACTCATTTTAGGTCAGTTCCACATTCGGCCAAATTTGATCCGAAGTGGAAATAATAACATAATAATACAGAAATAATGTCAACGCCAAACTTTCCTCTATGTTTTAGAGCGAAAAAAGTTACATTACATCATGAAAATGTGTACGTCTTCATACTGTCCTTTAAAACAATGTGAATAACATGAACAAACTGAAATTTCTTTAGAAAAATAAGTGCACTTTTAACACTATTAAGGCTCAGTTTATCTTTACACATGCACGTTACAACTTACAGATCACAGTGGATTCATCTTTGTTCAAGTTATTCACAGATTTTTGTGAAACGATAGCTTGTATCAGTATAAATACGGTAAAATTACATGAAAACGTTTACATTTACAAGGGGAAACAATTGCAGTTGTGAGTATTTATAGGTTCATATGATAGTATTATCTTATTTTACTGATCTGACCCACTGGAAATTTAATTGTTCTGTATGTGGAACCTGAACTAAAATGACTGTTAATATCTTAGTGTAATTTTTGCTTTTCACAAATTCATCCCACGGGCCGGAGTGGACCCTCTGGTGGGCCGGATTTGGCCCCCGGGCCGCATGTTTGATACCCCTGATTTATTAAAGTGAGTTCATTTTGAAGACTTTATACCCTCAGCAGTCTGTTTAAAGGGGTCATATGTTGTATTTCTACTTTCAAACATCAAAAAAAGGGCCTAACATCATGATTAGTGTTTAGAATAAAGTGCTGTGAAGTTCTGCCAACGATGCCAGTGTTTTGGACTGTAGAGAAATGAAGGGAAATAATTTACAGCAAAAGGCCGGGGGGATTTATGTGACCACTAGAGGGAGTAGTGAGTCACTAGTAGTGAGCTGGTCTCCCATGGTGATGAAAACAAACACCATGAGGCCTTTGAGCATGAGAAAGTGAGCAGATGGGATGAGAACCACAAAGAAACAACTTTTAGAGTCAAAGAAAAGCAGTGATAAAAATAGAAGCTGTTGTTTTCTCCACTGGACTCAGCTGTAAAAGAAAAGAATGGAGTTTGAAATGGAAATTTCAGTTTCTTCTACACGGGTGAGCTTGATTCCGAGGCATATGAGGATATAAAGTTATTATGGGATGTTGTTATCTTTGCCAAGTTGCCGTTTGTTGATCCACGGTTCAGACTAAACTACTGCAGCCACTGACAACACAACCCGTACAGAAAACAGAGGTGATTTATGGTTTTACTGTGGCTGTTTTCAGTCTAAAAACAGAGCTAAGCTAACAGAGCTATTATGTAAACCAGGGCTGTCAAACTCATTTCTTGCAGGGGCTGCATTCAGTCCAATTGGATCTCCAGTGGGCCGGACCAGTAAAGTAAGAGCATCATAACCTATAAGTAATTACATGTTTTTCTCTTTGTTTTAGTGCAATAAAAACATTAAATTATGAAAATATTTACATTTACAATCTATCTTTTAACAAAAAACATGTGAATAACTTGAAAAAAACAAAATTTGTGAGAAAAGTAAGAGCAGTTTTAACAATATTCTGCCTCAACTTATCATTTATACACATGCATTACACACAATGTTACACAAACATGTGGAAACAGGCAGAATATTGGAAAAAAATTTGGAGTTTGGAACTAAAATTAGAACAATTTCTCATTAAATTTCTCATTTTCCCAGGTCATTGTTTTTCTTGGTAGTTATTCAAGGTTAAACTGGACTATTTTTGCTTGGGTAAAAAAAAAAAAAAAAAAAAAAAAGCAAAACTATTTCAGTCCAAAAACTGAGTCGTCACTGTTTATAGGTTATGTTATTTTACTTTAGATCATATTGGTCTGAATGTGGAACCTGAACTAAAATGAGTTTGACACCCTTTATTGTTCATATCTTCAGTGACATTTTTGCACTTTGCAAATTCATCCCGCGGGCCAGACTGGACCTTTTGGCGGGCCGGTTTTGGCCCCCGGGCCGCATGTTTGAGACCCCTAAAGTAAACTATCAGCTGACGCAGCACGTGAAGATTATACGACAGTGTTATTTTGACTGACTGTCAAAATACGCCTCCATGAAGAAAACTTGATGATACCATAATACAGAAGTGTGTGAACAATGAGCTTTATACTTAAACCAGTGACTGATACAGTCTGTGCATATATAGTGCTGATTCATTGGTGGTTTTGGTAGAACTAAGTGTGTTCTGGCACCACACTGACCCCTGCTGGTGAAAGTTTACAATATTAACACTACATAGAACACCTTTGATTTAAACATTTAATCCACCAAACATTAAAAAAAAAAAAAAACCTGAATGTGCACCTAAGCTAAAAAAAAAAAAAAGACTTCCATATATATGTTTGTAATGTTATTTTGTTAAGTTAATGGGAAATGTGTTGCTCAAAATCCCCTACGTCATGAAGACAATAAGTCTGGTGATTTTCTGTACTTTTTTTCTATAGTGGTGTATGATTAAAAAAAACAAAAAACAAAACACATCACAGAGGGTCACTGTTGCACTTTTAGGAAACAGAAGGAAACACCATTATTCAGCAAATTTCTGACAGTAACGCAGAACTGTCACGTTAACAAATGCTAAAAAGGTCTATGAATACTTCCAACCCCAGGTGGTTTTCACCGATTCTGAACTCTGAGTCCAGAAATAATCGCCCACCACAAGAAAGGAGGAGGGAGCGAGAGAGAGAGAGAGGGGGGAGGGGGGGCAGAGCTCCCACCTCCCGATTGAAAACTTATTAAAACATCATAAATAATGAAGCTCTCCGTCATTAGCTCCGACAGCTCCCTCCTCTTCTTCTATGGCTCTTCAAAAGGAGCTAAAGATAATGAGAGGAGCCGGAGCCTGTCACCTCATTACACCCGCCGACAATCAATTACAGCCGGACGGACGCAGCGCTGAACTCCACATCGGGAGAACGAAGGAGGCTTTAAACGCAGCAGCAACATCTGGAACACCAGCAGTCGAGCCATGATTTAACCTGACAATGATCTTGTTGTAGAGATGGTGACTTCACAGTTTGGTGTTCAGCTACATGTGCAAACGGGTCAAAGCAAACAGACGGACGTGGTTTGTGTTTCTATTCTGTTACTCATGGGGGCTTTTGTTTGTATATTTTCTAGATTTTTCTCCAATAAAAGTGACTTGAATCCTGTCATAAATGTACAGGCAAATAATACTGGACATGTGGTAATACAGGTGCGGGTAGACTCTAAAAATACAGTCGTGGAAAATATTATTAGTCCACCCCTTGTTTTCTTCAGTTTCTTGTTCATTTTCCTGCCTGGTCCAACTAAAGGTCCATTTGTTTGGACAAATATAATG
>JAPQRP010000002.1:3163159-3180978 GCA_037367295.1 Apogon hyalosoma
GGAGGGGGTGGGATTGGGGGATGATGACTGGTGTAATTAATGTATTTCAGTCCACTGTAAAATATGCTTATAAAATTAAATTAAATAAAAAAGGTGAAATCTAGAGATACATTTATTTGGGAGCTGACACAAAAGTAGCGTTGGGTCTTTATGGGTTAAAATCCGACTTTGAACCATTAGCTTCACAAATCAGCCTTCACTCCATGTGCTCCATGTGAAAGGTTGATCTTTCTGCTTCATCACAGGGTTTTTTCCGATTTATAAACTTTCATGTTCCACCGTAAAGAGCTCTGAGATGTTGAGAAACAGAAAAAAAAAAAAAAGGAAAAAAAAAAAACCCAGGGTGTTCGTAGTAGAAGTGAGATGTTTTAACATGAAAGTGTTGTAGATTCTTCCTGTTTGTTTCCTGGTAGCTGGAGGTGAGACGTGTGTGTGTGTGTGTTTGTGTGCGTTTGTGCAAATGTTTTGGAGAGATGTGTATATAAAAAAAAAAAAAAAAAAACACATGCTGAGTTCCTGGAGCACACAGACGAACAGAACATCCCATAATTATTTCATACCGCCTGAGAGAGAAAGTGTTTTTTTTTTCTCCTCTCAACCACACACACTCTGCACAAACATCTTATAGGTCGTCATGTAAGAATAAGGTCACACACACATACATGTACACACTCACACACTCCCCCACAGTGAACTCGGGTTACTTCCTCAGCTGTATTTTGGCAGCGTTGTCATGACGATCAGCATATTTGTCTCCGATCGAAAAATCATCCGTGTGACCCAATGCTGCAGCCGGACTGAGTGTGTGTGTGTGTGTGTGACATCATAACTTAAAAATGAGGTGGAAATCGGAGAAAGACTCAAAATTTAGAGGAAAACATCCGATAAAACACGCGTTCTCCGGCCAATCACACACATGGAAAAATATCCACACCCGTATAAACCTGCTTAGGAGCCAGAGTACACACACTTATCCTGACCTGAACCAAACCTTAACGCTGTCACTGCATAAACCAAGACAGATTCTGTACATTTTTATATTAAATGTGGGACTTTGTGCATTAGCGCCTCTAGAGGCAGCAGGAGAAACTACACCAACACCATAAAACCAAATTAATCAGGTATTTGTTCTTTACTCCAGTGCTTTTTTACTTTTACTCCATAGATTCTAACACAAATACCCGTACCTTTCTTATCTTACCTCAAATACCACTTTCTTTTATGCATTTGATGGGAATCTTTTTTTTTTTTTGCGTCAAAGTGCATCCTCAAAACAAGACTGGTTTAAACCTAAATGGACAGAACAATAACAAACAGAAAAGGTGCACAAATATGAGAAAATTACAAAAAGATGATGTACAACAAAAAGAGCAGAAACGATGATATCAGGTAAAAATGTTGTAACAAAATGAAAAACAGTGCAAAGGATGTAACGAAGTGAAAATTATGTAAAACATGTATCTGCTAGAAAAATCCTACTTTATAACATTATATTAGGCTCAATGCTTTCTAATACTTTACTATGAACTATTCAATAGTAGCTTTTTTTTTAAAATTAGCGACATTGTCATTAATCATTTAACTAACTTTGCAATTGTTGTCCAATTACTATTTTACGCTAACAATACTTTCAAGAACTCAGCTGGAACGTAGCATTCCTTCACTGTGTCAGTATGTGTTAGCGTGTTTTAAGAAATAACTTCACTAGTCATTTCTCCAAACAAAAATATATAAATTGTCAATAATACTTTCAGGAATGTAGCTAAACAAAATATGCCATGAGAGCTTTAGCATTCAAGGCAACTTGCGTTCTGCGTTACATCAGCAATAGCTATTATTTATTATTAGCATTTTAAGCCTCTTGGGAAACAAGTTTCAACCAGTTACACCTGCAGAAATTAAGCGTTCCTTTACCATTTACTTTTAGCACATCATGTAATTTGGCTTCTGCTGAAAACAATTAACCTCTGAGTTAGCGTTCCTTAGCATTAGCCTGTAGTTTTCCACTGTTACTGCGGGAAAAAGTTTAATCAGCACTTTTATCACAGTCTTGGATCTTTTGCTTTGTTGAGAATTAATGTGTGGACTTCTCTGCTAAAAGTTTCGTATCAAAACAATCATTCAATAATCAATCACTTTATAGATAAAATAGACTTTTTAAGAAGTACACATACATCACATTTTCAGTTGTCGTTTTCATATTTATTTGTGATAAACTGAACATATTTGAGGTTTGGACTGTTGACTGAACGCCATGAACGAATAATTTACCGTAAATATTAAACAAAATGCTGATATATTAAAATATTCAAAGTTGCAATTGTTAGAAAATTCACTTTATCTGGTTGCATCCAGCTTTTATCCTAAACTGAATCTAACAATCTCTGCACGGTTGGAGATTGTGTCTGTATGAAAAGAATCAAACTAAGAGAAAAACACATTTATAAACTGGACAACTGATGCTGACCAGAGTAAACCAAGTATAGAAATCTAAAAGTAAGTGATGATTTGATCTAATTAACATATTATGATGCATTTCCGCGCTGACTTCTCAGTGTCAAACAGAAAACAACATAACGAGGAAATGTTAAACAGTGCTCTTGTCATAAATCGACTGCCATGTAAAGACAATGAGTAAAAAGTGATGCATTTGTATCTGAAATGGGATGAAAAAGAGGAAAGTCTCCAAAATGTAAATAGCAAAGCATTAACCTGTACACGAGCGCTACACTCCCAGCGGACGCCAGGACAAAAAGCCTGAAATACCTGTGCAACAGCACAAAGTAAAGCTAAGAGCACCTCCTCCCAAAGCGTCAACAAACACTGAACACATGAACACACCAGACTGGCTGCTGCCCTGGGGGATTGTGGGAGATGTAGTGTATACAGCAGTATATGTGGACAGCTTGGCGGCATATTGTAAACCAGAGGGAGCAGCTGCTACCAGTTAAACCTCGACAGACAGTGAGAAACAGCCTGGAAACAGCCGGCTCACTCAGGAGGAGAAACACCATGGAATTAAAACTTACTTTACACAATCATTTACACACATTAGCTGCGATTTGTCTCCTTACATGCACAAATATAATTGGTGGCACCCGGCAAACTCCAGGCGACCTTTAAGGGTCTTCCGGGGAGTTCCAGGGGCGAAAAAAGTTCTGTTAGTGCGAACGTAGGATTCAATTTAGTACAAATTATTCCAGTTTAAAGGAATGAAACCATCTGAGGAGTTAAGCTTTTGCTCAGGTTTTAAGTTCAGAAATCACAATCCAGCTCTTAGTTTTTCACACTGTTTGTTATTAATGTATCGTTACCATTTATTTGGCTAGGTGAGGACTATGTGTAACTTTTCCTTACTGTAAAAGCAGAGTTAACATATATTAGCAACTTCAGTCTTCAAAAAAATATTAGCAAGCCAAAGATTATTTGATAAAATTAGCTACAAGCTACTCAGACAACCTTTAGTGTTTTTTTTTTCTTTTTTTGAATTAGCAACATCATCATTAATTATAAACTAAGTTTGCAAATGCTAGGCTCCTTCTGATTAACACTGGCAGTACTTTCTGGAAATTAGCCTACACCTTAACATTCCTTCACTGTTAAGATTAACATGTAGTGGATAAAATACCATTTAAGGTCAAAGGTTAACTCACTTTCCTTTGAGGAAATTTGCTAATTTTACTATTTTACCCATCCTAACGTACATAGCACCTAACATTAGAATTAGCACTTAGCACACTGGTAGCTGTGAGCTGAACTTTAAGGCCCTCGAGGAAATATGTTAGCATATAGTATATGCTAGCATGTCACAGCGTTCACTTCACTAGAAAAATACAAGGAAATAAAAATGTTGTTATCGATTATACTTGGATTAAAGCAGCTAACCAACAGGTCCATTAAGTCTAAAGAGCTTTAGCGTCTGTAAGCACCTTGCTACAATGAGCTACGTTAGCATTACATGTCCACCAAGTTTGCACTTATTGGATTTATCTGAGCTTGCTCCAATTTTACGGCCAGGAATGTTGCTATATTCACATTCCTTCACGGTTAATTTTTTTGGCACATCACATATTTTAGCTCCTACCATAAACAATCAACTGCTAAGCTAACAATTCTTAGCATTAGCCCTCTATTATTAATACTAACACAAATCACTCAACAAGCATCCTCCTAAAAAAGACATTACCAGCTGTTTAATGCGTCAGCAGTGTTGTAGCTGTCATTTGACATTATTAGGGTACTTTCAGTGAGTTAGCTCGACTAGTTGCTGTTTGGTATGACTTTACTTTGTCGTCGCTTTATTAGCCACATGGGCAATGGCTCTGAGTTGAGTATTTTAGTAACTCACCTTTTTATGAATATTTATACTTTCAGGACTGTATCAGGTATTATGAATTGAATGTATTATGTATTAGCCTTATCAGCGAGTTACGACTTTATTATGATTTAACTACTTTTTCCTCACATTTCTTATAAATTAAAATATCGAACTAACTTGGACTCTACACAAATCCCCGAATAATAAATTAAAAGAAACAAAACTCGGCTGTTTGTTTATATCTTTCATTTTTAATATGCCGCTTAGTGTTTCTCTATGGTGTTTTTTGTCTTTTCCTCTCTTTTTGTGTTTTTCCAACATTCATCTGGACTTTTTCCACAAACTCCAGGAGACCAGCAAGGTTAAAAATAAATACAAGCATTTTTCAAAAAGGCTAATAAAAAGGTCGAGTATAAAAGTCTTCACATGCAGCTCTGTGGGACGGAAACTAATCAATGACAGGCCTGTGGGTCTGCTCAGGGGTCAGAGGTCAGGGACTGCATTTTTCCAGGAATTATTCTAAAAATATTAGTAGTTTTTCTCTCTTCCACAGTAGGACTACATTTCCCATAAACCACCTAGGCTTATCTTTGCATTCAACCACAAACAAGCCACTTTCATTCATTTATTTCAAATTTTTTCAGTGATATAAATCCAGATATTTCTACCATAGTTGCAGAAACAGATGTGAACTCTTTGCGTCGTTTCTATTTGTACGTTTTTTTCTAGACAGATAAGATCTTTATGACGTGGTCTTTCATGGCAAATTATCAAAATCAGCAGCGTAAAGAAGCCAAACTTAACTTAATGGGCTTTTGAATGAGTTTTTGCCGTTTGTTTCATATCTTGAGTGAATGATGGAAAACTCTCTGGATGAAAAAATTAAAGATACTGCAAAATCCAATGTATTATTTTGAAGTTTAATACGTTTTTTTGTTGCAAAAACTATAAAATCTACGCTTATTTGACATTTTAGCTCAGAAATAATAAGAAAACCTTCACGTTAATTTATAGAATTCTGCTCAAGTTGTGACGTTAGCAAATTAGCTTTCAGATGGAAGAAAATGTTTACTTTAATCTTTTAAAATCTGTACAGTTTTTATGATTTCACCTCAAAATAAGCTACTAAAGGGAGGGATTTATCTGGGATACCCACAAAGTAAAAGCGGTCACAGCGTTTTTTTTTGTTTGTTTGCTTTTTAATGGTGAACCAGCCCTTTAATCACTTTATTTATCCTGATCAGATGCTGAGATTTATCTCTCAGTTATCTGTCTGACAAATGTTTCTCTTTATATCTATTACTATTCCAAACAGGCTTCACACAGCTCCAACAGCCGCTGAGCGCTTTAATTAACTGTCTGGCTGCTGATGGCTGTGCGTCCAGCGTTATTGAACCAAAATTAAAGAGAAAAAAATAAAAAAAGAACGGACATTTGAATAAACGCCCGGGGCTTGCCTCCCAACCATTTCATTTCAATATCTCTTCATGCCATTTTAACCTTTCCTGCTGCTGCTGCTGCGACTCTCAGACTGAAGGAAAATAAAATGTTGTTGTGTGTCACCTGATCAGCCGAGGAAACTTCAGAGATTCACTAATTAGTAAAACCGCGATTACAAACTAGAGGAAACTGGGCTTTTATTTTTTATTTCTGTCTGTGGCTGCTCGCTCTCTGCTGAATATTAAAAAGGAGGATGCCCCTGTTTCTGCATGTTTTTCTACACATCAGTCCCCGCTGAACACGTTTTTAATAGCAATGTACAAACACCCGTCAATGACAAAACTTAACAGACGTCATTTGAGTCTCATTTTACTGCATTTAGTTGTAGTTTACTGGTATTATTTGTATTTTTAGTCATCGTTTTATTGCATTTAGTCATAGTTTATCAGTATTATGTACATTTTATCCACAGTTTTATTGCATTGAGTTGTAGTTTACTGGCACAATTTGCATTTAACTCACTTTATTTGTACTATACTGGTGTTATTTACATTTTAGTCATTGTTATATTATATTTAATTGTTGTTTTTTGATATTATTTACATTTTAGCGATAGTTTTGCTGCATTTGTTTGTGGTTTATTGGTATTATTTACAAGTTAGTGCCTTTTAGTTGTCATTTATTGCCATCATTTGCATTTTAGGCATAGCTTTACTACATGTAGTTGTGTTTTTTTGTTTTTTTTTTTGCACTTAGTTTCAGTTGTACTTTACTTGCGTTCTGGTATGCTGTTATAGTAATTAATGTTAAGTTAAATACATGCCATCCACATGGCTATGATGAAACATTCTAAACAATTTCATTATCAAACACCATTTTCATATGTGCTGCCTATGAGCTCACTTTTCTATACTCTTACGTCATTTTAATCAACAAACAGCTAAAATCAAGAAAACTTCATTATATCATTCACCTCTCCCAAACTGAATGACCAGCGTTGCTTGCAATTTGATAATTCTGAGTAAAAATGACATTTGTAAAACTTAATATAAGCAGGACCTCCACAGTTTGATCAGCCTGATGTAAATTACAGTTATAACATGAACGTGCAGATCGTTTGGTCATGAATCTTTTGTCTGCAGCGTGTTTCAGTTTTATGCTCAGTTCTTGAACCATCCTTAGTTACTGCGTAAATAAAGTATATATTCTAATTATTAAATGCAATCAGTGGCTGCAGAGAAAATTACACAATTAAACCTGATTCACAAAGTAGCCATTAGGAATATGATGGTTTTACAGCAAAAGACTCAATATAAAAAGGTAAATTATTTGTTCTGCATCTCTGCACTTGATAGAAAACATTTATGAAAACTTTTTTTTTTTTTTTTTTTTTAACAAACTTGCTTTATTAAAAATTTGTGTGTGAGAAGTTTGGTTTTGCTTCATGTTTTCAGTCTTTTGTGCTGTTTTGCTGAGGTGTTGGTGTTTATTAGCTGCTGACTGATGCGTATTGGTATTAATAGGTTAGTGTTGGTAATAATAACAGTGTTTAGATCAGGGCTGTGTAGGATCCACACACACAGAGTGCTGATTGGATGCTGATAAAGAGGAGGGATAATGATGCAAGCATTACAAAGTAAATGTAATTTAGTCTGCTTTGAAGTCGGCGTCAACACCGACCGTGTTGGACGGCGAGGCCAAATTAAACACACACACGCACACACACACACACTTATCCAAAGGAACGGGTGAGGAAAAAAAAGCATTACACCTAATTGGCACAAACAGCTCGTAGAAAACATGTTTGTGTGCTTTTCCTGCTGAATCTCCTCTGCACAGTTCAGGATTTTAAAGCTCGCTGCTATTCTCCATCTGTTTGGCAGCGGCTGGGACCGGCGGTCAGCAGCAAGGTGAAGCCAGACGCACCATCTGGCCTGACCTTGGGCCGCACTCGGCCAGCAGAGGCTCGGATATCCGAGGGACTCTTTGAGATTTAAAAAGAAAAAAAAAAAAAAATGAAGCCGGTCCTGTTAAATTAGCAGGTTTTAATGCAGGTTCTGACTGGTCAGGTTTCAGATGGAGCAGATCTGAAGACACTTCAGATCTTAAATGACATTCTGGAGGATCCACGCCGTCTAATTCAGGACGTTTGTTCCAACTCTTCTTTGAACAGATGCTTTAACTGTTTAATTCCTCACTGTATTCGTATTTAATCAAAAACAGCCTCCATGAGCCAGTGTTTCAATCGTTTCCTACGATCATCTACAGTGCTGTGTAAAAGTCTTAGTCCAACTTTATCTTTGTTGTTGTTTTTTTAGGGTTGAAATGATCATACGTACGTCTCTTTTCCTCAGATTCAACAAGAAAATACAGGAAATATGTGCACAGCCTTAAAAGACACACAAAAAACTGAACTAAATGTGTTGTAAAGGTCAAAGTTACTATTTACTGTGACCTTTGACCCCATGACAAGAAGCTGCACAAACAATTAGAAACATCTGTTGAATGAAACCTGGTATAAAACATCAGAAAATGAATGCCACAAATCTAATATTGTCTGAACAAAAGGATTAAAGACAAGTTAAGTCAAAGGGAGGTCACACTGAATACGACCACTTTAGTTTAAAGAAGCTGTTTTTAACCTGAAACTAGTTTTTCCTGCTGTTCATACTTCACATATATCAGATTGGATTTAAATACAGACGCGTGTGCGTGTGTGGACATTAGAACTTTAATAAACTGACAAACCTAATGTTGGACTTTTACACAATACCGCATGTTGAGTTCTTTGGTTTGTGTTCAGTCATATACATTAAATAACAGGTTTTAACACTTGATTAATCAAAATCATAGCTTTGGGCTTTTAGAAGACCACGTACAAAATAATGAAGAATAGAATCTGATTATGTGATTCCTTAGTTAATCTATTGCTTGGGTTTTGTTCAGTCTCTAAACTGTATAGTTGTACTAAACTGAACATTTATGGAGCTTTTTAAGAAATGTATGCGCTTATACTCCAGTTCATCCCTTCTCAAAGACTGGGTCAGAACCCAGAGGTGGGTCATAAGAGATTTTGTGTGGGTTGCAACATAAATTTACATTTTATAGATTTTATTTCAAGATGCAAGAGGTTAAATCTGTTAAATCTGAGTGTTTGGTCTAAAAATATAAAATATGTTTTCTACAATATGGCTAAACAAAGATGAGATTGAGCAAATATGGAGTATTTCTCTTTAAAATAGATTAACTAGTCAAGAAATTATTACATAATGAACGTAAAAGTCATAGTAAGGATTGTTAATTTATGCACAAATCCACTTCCTGGGTCATGGTGGTTTTTCACATTTAAGAAGGTGGGTCTCCAAAGCACTCCGGATGGGATTATATATTATCCTCGGTGTCTAAAATATGATGAGATGGCTGTTATTTGCAGTGGACTGTGGTGTTTCTCACCAGATTCCTCCACAAACCCCAGTGAGTAAAGGAAAACAAAACACCGTATAAACCGGTGACCTCTGCTCGGCTGCAGCTTCACGTCAAACAACGCCGCCAATCTGAATTTATGCCACATCTCCAGCATTTCATTTTCTTTCCATTTCCTCCAGCCCGCTGTCCACACGGTGCACTGATGTCAGCATCCATCTCTTCATATTTGCAGCCTGCTGTAAGTGGATTACTGATGACATCATTCACAGCTAATAGCATCCAGGCGGTCGAGGCAGAAGAAGACGGAGAGACATTCCCACAGTGACAATCTGCATCTCATCTGATCCACAGATAAAGACACCAGCGCTTTTATTTTGGTGATCTAACAGAACAGGAACTCTTAAACATGTTACTGAACTAACAGGTGCTGAGAGACGTTCAGTGGAGTCTGGGATTCAACGCAGACTTTGATAACTTTTCATTTTAACACAGTGGACAAATGTCCAGCTGTCATTTCAAACCCACAGTATCTTTAATAATAAAAGTGTTTTTGTTACGGTGATAATGGTGGAAAATGGCAAAACGAACATCTTTTTTTTCCCCACAGAAAAAAACGAAAGGTTTGCACAGACCATAATAATCCAGTGTTTCACAAAAATTCACTCTATTAGAAAATCCATCCCTACTCATGTCCAGCGAGGTGACACCAGTGTGACCTTTGACCTCTAACATTAAGGCTCAAGTAACTGCAGAGTCTGAGTTTTACTGAGACAGGGAATGTTACATCATCCACAGTGACCCGGACCAGACCTGAACCTGACCAGACCTGATCCAGAATCTGAAGACCTGATCAAGGACCCAATGACCTGATGTATAACATGATGATGTGATCCAGAACCATCACCAGCTTGTCCAAAGCCTGGTCAGATGATCCAGCACCTGATCCAGAACCTCATCACCTGATCCAGCACTTGATGACCTAATCTATAACATGACGACCTTTTCAAGACCCTGACCACTTGATGCTAGACCTGATCCAGAACTTGGCCACAGGATGTAGAGCCTGATCATCTGATCCAGAGTATGATGGTCTGATCTAGAATCTGATCACGTGATCCAGATCACATTACACCTGATCCAGGTCCTTCTGGTCCTGCAGGTTCTGGATTTCTTTTCTCCTGCGATCCAGCGGTGCCTCTAAACGCCTCATCAACATGTTTAATCAAATTAGCAGGCAGCCAAAAATTGACGCTTTTCATTAATTATACAGGATAATTCTAATTGCAAATTCAAATGTATTCTCTCCGAACAGAAGGTGTTCAGTAATATTTCAGGGAATTTGCATATTAAATGGGGGTCGCTCTGCATTATGTATGCTAATGTATGCGCATTGTCTTTATTTTTAACTTGCGGGCCATATGCGCGGCTGCCTGCCTGAGCAGGTGAAAACAGTCCTGAGTGTTTAATTTTGCTGAACAAACGCCACAAGGGCGCTTGTCAAGTGCTGTATGGTCCGTGTCAATCTTTGCTTGCTGCTCCTTTCTTTCCTGTTTTATTTTTTACACCTTCCTGGCCTTGGCTTTGATTCGCTGGTGGAAGTGAAGTGTCGCCGCCGCCGCTGCTGCTCGCCGTCTCTGCAGCTTCCCGTCGCTGCTTTTGCCTTTTTTGTTGTTTTTCACGGCTCTTTTGGCTGCCAGCAGTCAATGATGACACTGCACCGTCAGCGCAAACAGAGGGCAGGAGTGTTACACAGCGTGAAACAAACGCACCTCGACCACCGCCACCTGCACACGCACACACACACACAACACAGCAACACAAAGACTCACACTGCACACACACACCGACAGTGAAATGAGAAGCAAAACCAGGCGACACAAGGCTGGAGTTTGACTGATGGACCCATAAGGAACCCGTATGCTGACATAAAAACACGTCTAATTTGAGTCTTAAACCAAAATAATGGAAAAAAATTTCCGGAAATGGCCTCAAGAGACAAATAAGTTTCCATTTGTGAGTAAAAAATATAGAGATAATAAGGTCATAATTAAAATATGTCTAAAAATGATTGTTGTCAATTTAGAAAAAAAAGTCAACTTCATGAAAAAGTTACTGAATGTGTTTCAGAAAGAACAAAAGTCAAAAACATATACAAACTATAGAAATTAAAGAAGTTAAAGTTAAAGGTTAATAATTTAACATTTTCTGTCAAAATGTGTTGAAATATTAACATTTCAAACTTCCAGTTTTATAAAATTCTGTGTTTAACTCAAAACTATGTAACTGAATAATTGTTGAAGCCTAATTATAAGAAATGTATCCAACTGTTCAGATTTTCAAATATGCTTCATTTCTATTTCAAAATATCAAGAGTTGAAGTAAAATGTATAAATAATGTCAAAACTTTGATGATATTTGTTAAAAATTGTCTTTCTCATTTCAACCGCTGAATATAGTCACATTTCTGTGTTAGATTTCTGTAAAAGATGTCAAATTTTCACTCTAATGCTCTGTAACATAAATAAATTATAAACTATGTGATTATTGTTTTATAATCTGCATCAAACGGTAATAATTTAGCTTTTATGTCATTTACATATTGTCAGATGTGTCAGAATGATTTAATCCTGAGTCTAACGTGTTACTCTGGCTGAGCCTCTTCAGTTTATTTGTACACGATGAGCTTCTGTAGTCGATAAAAACAGGCTGAAGCTGAAAACTGCTCACCTGAAATGACTTAGTGAAGAGAGGGGAGAGTAAAAGGGAGGGAGGGGAAAGACTACAAAGCAGATTTGTAGCCTTTGAGATAATAGGTGTCATTAAATTTGTAAGCCGTTTTCTCAGGATTGCTTTTAGACAATGGAGATGTTTGAATGTTGGCGGAGCTGCCCGGTCCTCCATTTGGCAGAGTCCCAGACCGACGGCGGCTGCTCTTCAAGGAGATGAAAGCCCGACTCCGCCGTCGAGGGCCGACATCGCATCCGAACGCCGTTTGGGGAAAAATTGAACATCATTTACGCAAAATTACACTTTCTGTTTGAACTGTGTGTTTCTATCAGAGACATTAGAGGGAATATTAAACACCTGCAGCCTACAGGTGAAACAGGCAGCACTTTCCGCTTCAACACGGCAGAGGATGAAACCTTCACCGTCTCATAAATAGTGGAAAACCTCTGCAGACGCCCAGCGAATCACGTCCAACCGGAAACCTCCACCCCCGTCACGTCCACGTCAACACTTCCCCCCCCGAAATTCCGACGGCGTTTTGAGAGGTGTTAACAGAGCACAGAAGAAACCTCAAAACTCATTAAAAAAGCAGCCAAGTACGAGCGACCATTGTGACATGTAACAGAGCCTGAAATCACAGCTTCACCTGCACCAGAGAAACAAATACTGATCTGAGCAGAGGAGTCAGGAAAGGACGGCTGAAGTTTATACCCAGTGGAGCAGCTGCATGTAGTATTTGTACTGTCAAATACTCATAAAGGACCTAAAAGTAACAGCGTGTTTAGAACAAACAGCTCTGAAGTTTAGGGTTAGAAAACTTGATGATACCATAATACAGATGTGTGTAAACAACTGTCATTATACTTGATCCACTGACTGATACAGTCTGTGGACACATAGCGTTGATTCGTTGGGGGTTTTGGTCTTGTGGTATCGCGACTTCCCCCTGCCATTAGACAGTTGGATGAATTTCTTAATTTTGACTATACATATAATCACTTTAAAGTAGAAACACCAACCCCACCTCTTAGATATTGGAGCAAAGGCAAAAGTAAAGGATCCACCAATGAGAAACCATGCAACAAAACAAAGACATTAATTATAATTTAATGGAGGTGGTATTATGTTAGTGACAGGGTTAGCAACTGAGTCATACATGACAATAATTTCTGGGGTTTGAAAAGTATCTCTCCAAATCCCTCCATCCCAACTCAGTGTTGAAACACTGTATGCACACAAATCACTAAAAACTGTTAAAGTTTTCACTGAACCTTCTCAAAATGTTCACACAGCAAAGAAAAAGACAGGGTTTTCGATTTGTTCAAGCAGACAGCTGGATGAGATGAAAAACTGAAAGCGTTCTTTAGTTGCGAAATATTGGATGATGTTGTTATTAAGAGTGTATATCTGTGGAAAGGCCAGTAAATGGTGAATGTACCGAGTCTTTTCCATGTTCTGAGTCGGTCTGTGTTTCAGGCTGGACAGCGTTGGAGGGCCGGCAGCCAGCTCCACCGCTGGGCGTCCCTCAGTGGGAAAGTGCGACCTGGCAGCCGACAGCGAGGCGGGTCGCTTTGGCCCGCAGAGAAGAACCAGGCCGGCCAAAGGAGAGCACACCAAGGACAAAACCGACTCCCCCGGAACCAGACCTGGACCGAACTGGACCGGACCTGGACCGACCTCAGCTGGCACCCGACCGAAAAGTCCGCCAAAAGTCACAACGATGATGCAAAAGAAACCAAATTCAGTGCTAGAAAACCAAAAGTGACAAATACAGACTGAATAACGACACTGGAGAAGTAAGAAATCTTGCCATTAGAGGACCAAAACTGGCCAGAGAAAAAAACAAAATAAACTGGCAAAAAAAAACAAATGTGACGGATGAAGACCAAAACTGACAGCCAAAAAAAACCCAAGAGACTGTGGAAAGACCAAATCTGAATGGTGAAAAACCAAACCGGCTTTTTGATCGCTGGGAAAAAACTAACCTGAACGAGTGAAAAACAAGTCCGAAAGCAGAAAGCCAAACGCCACTGCTGGAAAAACAAACCTGCCTCGTAAAAAAACCAACCCCGACTGAGAACCAAAAGAAGCCGGTGAGAAAACTGATCTGATCCTCGAGGACTGAAACGAACTGTTGAAAACCCCAGCGTCACTGCTGAAGGACCGTGGCAGACCTCTGCTGAGCCCAAACTGACACCGACATCAGCATCTATCAGTAATTTTATGCCACTTCACCACAGAAACAGCAACACTGGTCAACATTTGATGACACGTGAAACAGCTGAGATCAGTCTGAGCAACAAGTGTTCAAGTCCCACTTAAAACCAACTGTTTATCTACACTGTTTATCTAATGTTCTTATTTTTGCCTCAACCGCGATCTGTTTTACTTCTTAATTATACTATTTATGTGTCTACATCAAACCAAACCTCAGCCGTGATATTGTTACGTGGGTTAAAAGTTGAATATAAATGTCATTTTACATTTCTGACTGTATTTTTAAACTCTTTCTCATTCACAGTATATTTGTAGAAACTCGAGTCTTTCAATGGGCTGAAAAGATGTTTGTCGCAGTATTATCAGCAGACGTTACATGTCTGTGTAATCTGTTTATACCAACAGTACAAATGGCTGTTAGAACAATTTAACAGGGTTAAGTTAATGGATGCTGGGATTAAAAGTTAAAAGTTATTTTATAAAAGAAAATTGTCATAAATAATGAATTCACACATGATTTCTCACTCTGTGCATCACTTATCTTGATGTTTTTACAGTATACACAGATGTGGCCCAAAAGTTTTAGCAGTGAGACAAATCAACTCTTTGCATACATGTGATTTATTTGACAGTTACACTTAATAATTGTATTAAATATAGTTACAGTTGTGGGGGGAAAAAAATCTAAATTTCATCAACTAAAGTGAGTCATTTGCCACATTCCCTCTCACAAACACCACTTTAAGCTTTGATTTTCTGATATTTGTTACACTTCACAGCTGAACAGGTTTGTATTACAGTGGGAATAATATTTTTTTTATCTTACTTGTTTATTTGACATAAACAATAATTTCACGCAACATTTGTAGTTTTTCATCCTATTTCTAAATGCTCCGTTACCCATGTTTACATTTTTACTCGTAGTTTTGATCTGAAAAGCAGTTGGTTTTACTGTTTTCTCTGACATTTCCTCTCTGAAACACCTGTTTGTTTTGGTAAATTCGCATGAAATGTTAGCGCTCATCGCCGCACACACGTCTTTGTGATTGTTTAACTGTGAATGCCGCTAGCCGCCGCCGCTGCTGACATTGAGCGTTAAAGGTCAGGAGGTCAGGAGCAGCGAGGAGAGGGGGGTTGTGGGAGAGAGGGGGATTGTGGGATTGGAGCGGGTGGTGCAACATCTGCACTCAGCTGGAAGAAGCGAGGTTTCCCAAGAGAAACTCCCACCATCCACTTCCTCTGCTCCACCCGCTCGCTCTCCCTGACTTTAAATAGAGAACATATGTCGCTGTACGGCCGACCGGAAGCTGCACATCATGGATCATAAAGTCAGAGGAAGCTGCAAACCTCCAAGGATCGATTACACATCATCAGATAAGTTCGACTGCGCAGATCCACTTCATGTCACGGTGGAGCTACACGGCTCCAACAGACATTGTGCAACATATAAAGTACCTAAAAATAATCGATAACTCTGACAAAATGGAACAATATGTTGACGGTTCATAACGCAATATGTCAGAGCTGTACGAGACCTTATGTAATATCAAACTGGCAATCTGTATAATGGAGCTAATCTCAGTACATCCAACAGATTTATGCTCTATCACTGCTAAAATGACATACGCACATACTTTGCAGACACACAATACTGTTGATAATGCCAGAAAATAAAACACAACTGTTGCATCTAGGCTGCAACAATTCTGTGGCTTGGTTTAGACACAAAAACAGCCCTTTTTGGGGGCTAAAGTACGTCACATGCGTGATGAAACTGATTAAAACAATCACACCTACAGGTTAAAACTGGACATGAACGCCGGTTAAATCCGCAGAGGCCGGTATCCGTTCATTTCATCCCTAAATTCCTCCCTCTAAGCTTTAATGCTACTTTTTATATGTGCTTATAGAGACGAAAACATGAGGTACATAAACACTTTTCACAGATCAACTGACGGAGAAGAATCTGCCATGCAATACACAGCAATATTTCAGAGGAATGCGATGCAATTATTTTTCAACCTGTAGATAAATCACCTTTTTTCTTCAGCTGATAATGCAGGTAATGCTAATAAAGTAAGGATATAAGGAATGTAAAGTAAAATGACAGTTCAAGGATGTTTAATATTGAGGAGCTTGACTTGCGTTGACAAAAAAAAAAAAAAAGACGCATATAAAGAAAAGGTCTTGTGTTTATAAAATTCAGTTAAATATATTTCAAAACTTTTAATCACCTGTAGAAAACCTGTATTTAATATGGAACATCAGGCTGAATCCAGAATTTGCCCAGAAAGGATTATACAAAACTAACTATTCTTAACTACCCACCGACAAGATGAAAAAAATGTAAAAGATGCAACAGATGAATTAATGCTCATTATATCCAGATTATATTAATATGCTGAGAAGTTCCGTTCTTTCCAGCAGAAACAAATATTCTTAGCCCTCTAAAACCTGATGCGTCACCACTGACACACCCTGTGCACATGCAGTTTGGATGTTTGTGCAACTGGAAAAATTCCAACGGTTTCTGAAACCTGAGACTTTGCGCTTTATTGGCTTCATTGGGTCATTATGGTAATTTCAATCATGCCTATACCAGAAGGTGGAGAGGAAGCCGCAATATATGAACATGCAGTGAATTGTAAATAATTACTAGATTTTTAAAGAGCTGGGGAAAAAAAAAAAAGTGCTCTGGAAAAATGAGAAAACGGACTCACTCAGCATATTTTCTAACCTTTTTATAGTCAAAACAAGAAAAAAAAGTCTGGGCAGGCCATTTTAGGCTTAGGGTTTGAAGGGTTAAAAGCCAATTTTGTAGGTTTATAATCCAACTACTCTTCAGAACATGTACTTTTTCAATTTTACTGCAGTAAAGAAGTTGAATCAGTGCTCATACCTTTTACAGAGGCTTTCATTTTAAACAAATATCAGGATTTATAGCAGAGGAAACGTGCCAATATAACACCTTGCCCAAACTTTACATGTAATCCTAATTTGTCATTTGCATGTGCTACGGTGCTAATTGTAAAATGCATGAGTTTTGGTTGTAGGGGTGCTACCGCAACAAAGAGACGCTTGTATTGAGGATTTGGGCTGAGCTTCAGAAATATAACACCCCTTATATAACCTGCGAGTTTCTGTGGTTTCTTAACAATTTGGAGATAAAACATGTTTTAGTAGCTGCATCCTGCTGAGTGTGAAGTGTGAATCTCCACAGGAACAGTCCGTCCAGCTGTCAGGTAGACATGTGGGGGGGGGGAACGTGCAGAAACGCTGCAGAGGTGAAGGGTACAGCTGTGTGTTTGCAGCCTCAGACCTGCAGCAGGTTGTCTCTGCAGCTGCAGGAGCTGCAGGTCGCAGCCTGGACGCGAAGCTGTGGGTGGAAAACCAGAGCGGGTCAGCCTCGGGTCAACGCTAATCTGCATACCGGTGCAGCGCTCGCCAGCGTCCCCAGAGAAACAGCTGGAGGGCGGCTGCGTCCCCTCCTGCTGGAAACTGGAGCAGCCGCCGCTCTAAATGGAAAAACAAGTTTGGTCAGAAATAAAACAGGCCTCTAATGAGCGAGAACATCAGCGCGTTGGACACAATTACGTTCTCACAAATCGTAACTCATTAACTTATTAACTTATTCCTGTACAGTAAATACATGCGGACCGCAGGAAATAGCCCCACACATGTTTTTGCCCTC